>JASDQU010680681.1:84768-101603 GCA_032191745.1 Picea mariana | reverse complement strand
GTACTCCTCTTTGTCACATCTCTTCACAAGAAAAAAAAGAATGATGAGTGAGTGAAGGACTCTCCTTGTCCTCTATATATATGAGTCGCAAGGGAGGCTAAAAATACATGTGTGAACCAACGTCCTTAAAAGAAACCTATAATAATCACATGTAGGCTCACACATGCAGATCACTACAATGCAAGGGTACAGATGTCAAACTACAAGGTGATGTCGTCCAAAAGCAAGGCTCCAAATGTAAGGGTAATCCACAAGGTGCATCCAATGCTCCTCCTATAAGACTATAAAGGCTCCATAAATCCTCCTAATCCATGTACTCCACTGGGTCCACTCTCCCTACACGAACACTGTCAAATTATAATCATCTCATAGCCAACTCCAAGCATCCATGTAGGGATCCAAGATACGTCATGTTTTCTAGGGTTTGATCCCCTCCTCCAATATGAAAAACAATCCTCCTCCTAAGTAGGTGATTCTCCAATAAATAAACCATCTCCGTGTGCCCATCATGAATGAGGACACGTAAGATTTCAGGAGAAATTCAACACCTAAGGGAAGAATATCAAGGAAGCACCCAATTGAGGTTAAGAAATAACTTAGTAAGCCATCTCCAATATGGAAATACATCATAGGCCACATCTCAAGTGCAAATCCATCACAAACTATCAAGGGGATGAACAAACACCATGTTACCTAAATCTCATGAAGCACAACCAAACATGATTTTAACACTTTCAAAGTAACTTTAAAGCCAACAAAGTCTTAGTTAGGGATGAAAAGTGGTCACCTTCTATTATTCTATGGAATTCATTCTAGATTTACCTACAGGAAAACCTCAACTGTTAAATTTAAATGCAAAGAGACCTTTTGATATGGAAGAAATAAGGAAATGATTACAAATATATATTTCATTATGGAGGAAAGGGATTGAGAAGGGAGGGGAACAATATTTTAATTGCCAAGATAACTTATTGGGAGAATATCTTAAAATATTTAGACACATCCTTTGTGAACATTGAGAACTCAAGAAATAGTTTATGGATATCCATGGTGAAAGAAATAAGAAAAAATACTCATATACAACCCATGCATGAAGTCATGGAAGCCTAACTGAGGGATAATGTCCATAATATTGAGGATCTCTACAATGGACCTCTATGTAACAAGCTCATAAATGAATTCTCTCCAAGAGAAAATGTTGTTGGGGTACAATTGCTCATGGTACGATTATCAAAACCGCATTGTGAAATATGATTGTGTAGGGTAGAGGGAAATATCTACAAATATTCAAATGCTATTGTTGAGAGACACAAGGTAGTGGTTCATTGGTGGAAGTCCACAAAAACATCAAGAAAAAAATAAGTTTTGTACAAAAATTGTTTAACAAGAACTCAACAATGCGTTGTTGGTATAGAAGGATTGACCTCCATCAATGTGAATAGAATCTGATGGACATGGTCACCAGAGGCATGATGGAAGGGAGAGGCAATAAAAATAAATGGGAAGGGATTTGAAGCAATTGAGGCACACTGTGAAATAGATATAACAAAATAGAGAGAGGGAGAGAGAGAGAGTGATACCAATGAAAGAGACTTTATTTGAATAAATAACTTCTATTCTTAGATCCTATTCTTCGGTTCAATAGTGTTAAGGGGGGACATTGTTTTTCATGTCTATGGATCTATGACTAATCCACAACCTCGAATAGGGTTGATGCCACTTATAGTTGACTAGTTGATCAAACATGACCTTGTTTCACTGGGTGCTATCCAATTGCCAAAAAAATGTGTTGGGCAAAAAGTCATTAAATTTTTTTTTAATGACTTGTATCATGCAATAACTCATAAATTAGTAGTCAATTTTAATTAATATATGTTGCTTAATGTAAAACTATTGAAGGTTAATTCCCCTAGATGGGGTGTTAGGGAATCTAGATCATGATGTTGATGTGTGTCTGGAGGAGTTACAAAGGGAAGCAACATCTGGCATGTGCGTGGCTTATGAGAAGAAATGAGAGAGGGAGGTGGAATCTTAGAGCCATATTGGCTCGCCCTCCATGTGCTAAACTTGATGTTGTCTTTATCCATCAAGGACAAGTATCAACCAACAAAATTATGGTAAAATTGGGCATGGTTATATGATTTATTATATGATGGCCCATGACTGTATATTTAGCACTCATGATAGGAATTGAGATTGGTCAACTATGTAGGGAGGAGATATGTTTTAAAGGTAATAGGTTCATATGTTTGTAAAGCTAGTCAGTAACCTTGCTCTCTTATGTTTGAATTTGGCTCTCATCCTACTAGTTTTAGGAAGCCACTATTGGCTCTGTTATCCCAATTTTGTGGGATAACTAAGGAGATGATATGTTAATCCCTAAATAGTGGCACATGTTAAATTTAAAGTTTCTATTAAGTTCTTTTCAATTTATTAGACAATAATAACATAAGCAGGTTCACTAAAAGAAACACAATCACAAGGTACACATCATTTATCTTGGGAAACCCTCATGGGGGAGAAAATCCAGAAAAAACCTCCTTAATCTAGATTACCAATACAATGCCAAGATAATAATCCAAACACTAGAGAATATCCAAGACTGAGCAATGCACCTCTCTCTTCTCCTTCTTCTAACTGCAACTTCCTTCAAAATTACGCACTAGATGAGTGAATTGAGTGAGTGAGTGAATCAAGTGCTAGCCTCTCTTATTTATACTATCTGAGGAGCGCTAGGGTGGTGTCTCTTCATTAGGCATGACTGAATTATCCAATTAGTGGCTAAAGACACTTTAATTATCCCTAGGGGTCGACTTCCCAATTAACATCATTTAATTAGGGTTTGACCAATCCAAAAAAGGGGATTTGGTCATACATAAGTCCCAACATGATCAATACACAAAATGGGATTGATATATAATATAATAACTCAATAATAAGTAGAATGTTCTTCGCAGTTACAATATTTCAACACTCCCCCTTAACAAGAAGGGTATTCTACAACATCATCAGGAGAGAGAGAGGGAAATAACATCAACAACATCTGGAACATTGACTAGCATATCTATAAATCATTGGAAGTTTTTCTCATCATCAATAACATCATCATTCACATCATGGATATGGAGTATCATCATCATCATCATCATTCACAACATGGAGCTGGAATAGCATCATCATCATCGTTCACAACATGGAGCTGGAATCTGAAACATCAACATTAGTTAGCATAAAAACTATAATAACAACATCAACAACATGAGGTTGGAGCAACAACATCATCACAACACGATTTTGGAGCAACAAAATCATCACAACATGAGGGTGGAGCAACAAAATCATCAACAACATGAGGCTGGAACAACAACATCATCAACACGAGGATGAGATAACATCATCATCATCATATAGCAATAGAATGAGGAAGGTGTAACAAAAACATTTTGTGGTACTTTGACAGTCCCTAGGGATATGCCCATGAATCATAAGATTCCCCAGGATATAAAATCCTAACGGATCTACCACATGGTTCTCTGATAGACCGTCCTTACCAAACCTTGGGGATCTACCCAGGAATCATAAGATTCCCTAGGATTATAAAAATCATAATGAAGCTACCATTACTGACAAAAACTGACATATACATGCACAAATACTCTAATAGACCATCCTTACCGGACCTTCGAGATATATCCAGGGATGATCAGTCCCCTAGGATATAAAATCCCATCTGAGCTACCTGTTGTTGGTCAGGATACCATAATATCATCAACATCACTCCCCCTTCGGAGGGATGTCCTTTTATCCTATACCAAGCTTGTCTCGAAAGTTTTCAAACTTTTCATGAGACAAAGGCTTAGTCAACACATATGCAACCTGCTCATCTTTGCCAACATATTGGATCTTAGAACTCCTCTCTGCACCATATCATGAATGTAGTGATACCTAATTTCTTTGTTCTTTGACTTGTCATGGAACACAAGGTTCTCCGTCATATTTATGAAACTTTGGTTATCACATAGAATCACGGCTGCTTCCATCTCCAGATCAAATAGATCTATCAACAACTTTCGAAGCCATATGGCTTCACAACTGGCAGAACATGCTGCAATGTATTTTGCTTCTGCCGTAATGAGAGAAACATTGGATTGCTTCCTACTCTGTTATGAAGTCATGGCTGGACCCATATTGAAGCAACATCCTGAAGTGATCTTTCTGTCAGAAACACTTTCAACCCAATCTGAATCAGTATAACCAACCAATCTGTGGTCATGCTCTCCATTATAATAGATACCAAAGTCCAACATACCCTTAAGGTATCTCATCACATGTTTTGCAACAACAAGGTGAACATGTATGGGTTCTACCAGATACTGACTCAAGGTGTTCACATCAAAACATATATCTATCTTGGTATTCGTCAGATACATCAACGATCCAATGATCTGTCTATACAACGTAGCATCCACCAATTCTGACGAAGTATCAACCAAGAGCTTCAACTTTGTTTCCATGGGTGTGTTCATGGATTTACATTCCAACATATCAAACCTCTTCAATATTTCAACTGCATACTTCCCTTGGTTAAGGAAGATCTTCTTTGGGCTCTGCCAAACTTCAAGACCTAAGAAATAGTGCATCAGGCCTAGGTATTTCATCTCAAATTATGCAACAAGCTTCTTTTTACAATTTGTGATGATATTTTCTTCTCTAGTTAAGAATAAGTCATCCATATACAACAACAAATTAACTGGCTCATCATTCATAACCTTGAAGTAAAGGTTAGAATCAACTTTACTCTTGGTAAATCCCAAGCTTGTAAGGAAACTGTCAATTCTACCATACCAAGATCTAGGAGCTTGCTTCAACCTGTACAAATCCTTCTTCAACTTGTAGACATGAGTCTTTCTATCTTCAAATTCAAACCGTTGAGGTTGTTCTATATACACTTCTTCTTCAATAACACCATTGAATAAGGATGTTTTCACATCCATCTAGTGTAACTTCCACTTCATCTTGGATGCAAGAGCTATGATGGTTCTTATTGAAGTGTATCTGGCTACAGGAGAAAACATCTCTTCATAATCAATGCCTTCCTTTTGAGAAAATACATGAGCTACAAATATTTTTTTATGTTTCTCAATACTTCCGTTAACAACATGTTTTATATTGTATAACCATTTGGAGGATACCACCTATTTGTTCTTCGGCCTGGGAACTACTTCCCATACATCATTCTTTATAATGGATTGGTATTCTTCTTTCATGGCATTTTTCCATTCTTTCTTCTAAATGGCTTCTTCAAATCAAGTGGGATCCTTATCTATGAGATCACACATCAAAGCCATGTAACTAGAGAATGGATTAGGTTTCTTGATTTGTCTCATGGTTCCTTCTGGGGCACCATACTTCTCTCCATATTGAATGAGCTCTCTTACCCAAGCTGGATTTATCTTGTGAGAGATCGTCATTTGGGGAGGTTCTTGAGATTCAATCATATCATGATATTCTAGAATCTCATCGTCAGGGGTATTTGTAACTTCCCTCACTTGTTCTGCAACTCTGGGAGCTACAAGATCTTCTTCATATACTTCTTCAAACTAGAATCTCCTTGATTTCTTGAGTGTTTCATCTTCATCAAAGGTTACATCTCTTCGGATATCAATATGATGGTAACATGATATGTAAATTTTGAAGGCCTTAGAGACCTCACAATATCCAACAAATATTCCCTTCTTTATTGAAGGGTCCAACTTGGTTCTCCTTTCTTTCGGAATGTGTACAAAAAATGGAAAACCAAAGATCTGGAGATGGATTACTTCTAGCTTCTTTCCAGAGAACATTTGTTCAGGGGTTTTGAATCCAAGTGTACTATGGGATAATTTTTTTTGGACATACACTGTTGTTCTTGTTGCTTTATCCCATAAGTGCATTGGAATATCTTGATCATGGATCATAGTCTTCACTGCTTCCATTATAGTTCTATTCTTTCTTTCTGCTACACCACTTTGTTGAGGATTGTAGGGAGTGGTGAGCTCCTTCTTAATCCTGGAATCTCTGCAAAAGATTACAAATTATTTTGAGGTGCATTCTCCTCCATTATCTGACCCGAGTATCTTTATTTTTCTTTCATAGAGATTCTATATCAAGGCTTTGAATTCCTTGAATTTTCCAAACACTTCATCTTTTTATTTCAAGAAGTAAACCCAAGTCTTGTGAGAATAATAATCAATAAATGACACATAGTATACATACCCACTAAGAGAGGTTGATGACATTGTGCCACATACATCTGAGTGGATGAGATCCAAGATTCCTTCTGCTTTACTTTCATTCTTCGGGAAATAATTCTTTATGTTATTTCCTTGTGCACATCCCTTACACACACATTCATGATTAACCTTGAATTATGATAGACTTGTAACTACCTTTCTTACATATGGTAAGGCTTTGTAGTTGATGTGAGCTAATATTCTATGCCAAAGTTCACATAGAATCTTAGTGGAGTGAGTCAAAACTGCATCTGAGTGACCTTTTAATTTATATAGGCCACCTTCTTCTATTCCAATAACAATTGCATCTTCTATGGTTTTTCCTTTAGGCCACATAGTGACTTCACCATCTATGAATGCAACCCTGAAAAATTTCTTATCTAAAGATGAGATAGATTGAAAATTCTTTGTCAAACCTGGTACATAGAGTACATCCTTCATTTTTGTCGAGGTCCTCGAATCAAGTTTGTACATGGATTCTCCTACTCCTTTCATAGGGTATTGGTAATCATCTCTAAGTGTAACTCTTTGGGGAAAGTTATTTTCTGTAAGGATAGAGAGGATGTCTCTCTGACCTACCATGTTCTTAGAATCACCACTATCTATGAGCCAAGTGTCCTCTCCAAGTGACACAGATCCTGAGAGGGAAGGGAATAAACCATAGTCTTCAATATTTTCTTTAATCATCTTTATGGGTGGCTCATCATCTTCAATTGCGTGGGCATGCCGTCTTTTGTTATTTCTCTTGTTGTATTCTTATCTTCTAAATGGAAAATTCTTAGGAATTTGTCCCATCTTGTCACAATGGTAACATCGATAAGAGAAGAAATCATTTTCTCTTCTTTGAAGTTTCTGAAACTTTTGGAATCTCCTTGGAGGGTGAGATTCTTTATGGAAATGGGTGAATCCCTTTGGGGAGTGAGATTCCTTATGTAGGTGGGTCTCCTTATGGAAGTGAGACCTTTTCTTTTCTCATTTATCATGAGAATCTAGGTCTTGATATTCATCCCTTAGTATTACTACTTCTTAGTTAGCTACTCTTGCTTCTTCTTGAACACATTCTTCCCAAAGATTGTCAAATTGGAGTTGTCGGTTGTGGAGCTTGATTATCTTCTTGATTTAGAGGTCTTTGTTTTCAACCGTTTTTATACCCCATGAAGACTTTACACCCCAGAAGAATGTACACTCCTCCATGCGGGGGAGTGCATAGGGGGGTTACACCCTCTACAGGGGTTTGGGGGAAAAGCCCCTGAAGGAAAAATTTCCTTGTAAATGTTTATTGTAATTTCATTGTAAATATGGACTGTTCATTATATGGTCACAAATCCGACGATAGAAGTTATGTTAGTTTTTTTGCCCACGAAGGCAACCCTATTTTATGAGAGGGGAGACTGTGAGAGAAAGAAGATGAAGTTACAGTGGGTGTGTTGTAGGTTGTATCCCTTCATTTTCTGGATAATAATAAAGGAAGGACTTGTCAATTTCTCTAGTGGACGTAGCCCACAATGGGTGAACCACGTATACTTGTGTCAATTGTATTGTGTATATTTTGTGTTTTATTTCCACATTTATTTTATTTTATTTCTATGTGATCCCATTTTTCTAAAAATTGGTATTGAAGCGAAAGGTAACTCGCAGGAAAAGAGGGTTCCTAGTTTGAGTGGGAGAAATGGCGGAAGATGGAAAGTTTTGGGTCAAGAAATTTAACGGCCAAAACTACCAGTTATGGAAGATGTATATGGAGGATTATTTATATCAGAAGGATCTATTCATACCATTGGGTGGAATAACAAAGAAGCCAATGACCATGAAGGAAAAAGAATAGGAGGTTCTTGACAGAAAGTCACTAGGAACGATACGACTGAGCCGGGCAACATCGATGGCTTTCAATATTTCAAAAGAAAAGACAAGGAAGGAGTTGATGGACACACTGGTTAAACTGTATGAAAAACCATCGATGACCAATAAGGTATTTCTAATGAATATATTATTTAATATGAAGATGTCAGAAGGTGGGTCTGTTGCAGATCATTTAAATGAATTTAATACGGTTACTAATGAACTAATTTATGTAAAATCAGACTTTGAGGATGAGTTCAGGGCTCTTATAATCTTGTGCTCATTGCCAGAAAGATGGAATGACTTGGTCATGGATGTAAGTAACTCTGTCTCTGGTTAAAATAGTTTAAAATTTGATGATTTTGTTGGTGTTATCCTTAGTGAGGAAATGCGACAGAAAAGAAGAGGTGATACATCAGGTAATGTGTTAAACATGGAGAACAAGGGAAGAAAAAAGGATAGAGTAAAGGGCTCAAGAAACCACGAGAATTCTAGGAAGGGCATATCCAAATCCAGATTTGGAAAGATAGAGTGCTCAAATTATGGGAAGAAAGCACATCTAAAGAAAGATTGCAGAGCTCCAAAGAAACAAAGAGATGGACAATAGGAGAAAAATCAGGAATCAAATGTAACAGGTGATGTGTTACATGATGCTTTGATTCTTTTTGTAAATAATATTTATGAGTCTTGGGTAGTAGATTCAAGGGCTTCATTTCATGCCACACCCCATAGGAAACATTTTCTAGATTATGTTCAAGGTGATTTTGGACAAGTTCATTTGGGTGATGATGCACCATGCAAAATTGTTGGAATGGGAAATGCAAAAATAAAGCAAAGAAATGGAAATCAATGGTTGTTGAAAGAGGTAAGACATGTTCCAGATCTAAAGAAAAGTATAATTTCAATAGGGTAGTTGGAAAGTGAAGGTTGTACATTGATATTTACAGATAAGGTGTGGAAGGTCACCAAAGGACCATTGGTGATAGAAAAAGGAGAGAAGGTAGGTACATTATCTTTATGTACTGGTAATACTGACTCTTCTATCTGTTTAGCTTCTACAAGAGTGGATACAACAGTGTGGCATCATAGATGTAATATCCCCAAGGACGTGCCTTATTGTAATCATGTTTATGAATTGTAAATCATGTTTTATAGGCTGGTGAGCCAAGTTAATATAAGATGGTAAGGCTTATGAGTTTATTAGGCCGGAGAGCCTAAGTGTTAAGGCCGAGAGCCTGTTTTTGTACATGTAATTATGCAGAACATTAATAAAAATATAAACACCACCACGTGCAGACTGACCACGATGAATGAGTGATGGGGGAATAAGATTCTACAGAGTGGGTAAGGGATTGGGGGTTGGAAGGTTGGAAAGAGAGGCTAAGTGTTGAGCCTAGGGGCTTAAGTCCTTGGGAATACTATTTTAATATTATTCCAAAAGCCATGTGAAATATATGTTTTGTACTAAGTTCCTGTAGAGGAACGGATGCTGATGGAGTGCATGCAGCTTCATGGGTGACATGTGTCGACCCAGACACATGCAGTTAAAAACTACAGAAGTCAGCCGTGGAGGGGGTTGCTCCTCATTCCATCATCCTTTGCGTCTGATTTCAGATACCCTCACGCAACTCTGAGAACCAGAAAACCGATACATCTTCCTGAAGACCAAAACATCATCTGTATGATTCCTTTATTGGTCTGCGTCTATCCTTGACATAGCTATGCACCATTGAGAGAACTGGTCAGGAGGGGAAAGTCGACTTGTGAGTTAAAGAACCTAGTATATCTACCATTGCAGAGATGAATCCGTACTCGATCTGTTTGTAGGTTGTTTCTTTCTATTTTCCTGAGTGGGGTTGTGTTGTGGTTATCCTCACTGTGTGGGAATTGAGTCGGAAGGGGCTGAAGAACTGGGTTGTAAGGCCCTTGGTTGAAGAGGCAGTCTATCAGGCCTATGAGAAGCTATTTCCAGGTGAAGGAGTCTACTAGGAAGTGGTATTCTTATAGAGAGAGTCCAACACCAGCTACGAAGCTCTAAGACTTCCTGATCCAGCTTGTTTCTGAGACCCAGAGAGGGAGGTGAAGCACTGATGGATTGTGCTTGTGAAGGTGTATACTCCCGGGCGGAACAGGCATGTGGGGAATGAGAGTCTGTGAGTAGTGGGCGTAAGAAGGCATCATGGGAAGAATCCTTCTGGTTATTTTGTGCATTTTTCCCTGTAACCTCAGCCTAGATTAGGATTCCTTGCCTTGGGTGGAGCTTAGTCCTAGCTCGGGGGTGACCCATTGCTGAGCATGATGAGCAAGGTGGTCTAAGGCTGGGAGGTTCGTGGAAGGCCTACTCGTGGTTGGTGGAATTACGCCAGTAATAAAAGATAAGTGTTAATTTTGTACTTAATTTATAAGTATATGCATGTCTCTGATTCTTGCAATATTATCATGTATTCCGTTGTAATCATGAATTACTGTTAATCCCATTAAACCTGCATGTTAGTCGTAATTTTGTGATTAATCTGTTTGGTTTAGTTAAATGTGTGTAATATGACTTAATTCATGTTATATATATATAAGTATGAGAATGTTGTTTCCACACAGTAGCGTTTTCCCGGTCGTGGGGTTGACGGTCGGGGACATTACAGTATGGTATCAGAGCATGGGTTACAACATTGAACCTGAATGGGATGGATAAGTGGTCATTGGACCCAAAGTTCAGGTGGGAATCGTGTTTGGAATAACTGATTTTTGGACCTTTGAATGTTCCTGAGTGCCAAAGAGTCACTTGGTTGTGTTACAAAGCTCAGGAGGTGTAGTGGTATTACAAAACCCGCATCCGGTGTGGTATATGGCCAAAGGAAGAGAGAGAGCTCAACGCATGAAGTGTTGGAGCCATTGGATCTGATCAGGAGGAAAGGAGATCCCTTACGACCATTATATCTAGAGAAGGTGCCGGAAGGATATCCGAGAAGCCTTTCGGGAGTTCGGATGTTGGGAAAAAAGCGGGGAGCGCTAAGACACAAAAACCCAAAAACCTGAGAAGATCTATGCCATAGATTTGGGAGGAGGGTTCGATCGTTAGATCTTGTGGAGTCGCGCTCGAGTTAGTCACAAGAACCTTTCAGATTTCATAAAGTCGGGAGATGGGAAGTGAGGAGAGGTGAACACCTCTGAAACCCGAAACGTCTAAATCCTGAAACAATCTTCACCGTAGATCGTAGGAGAGGAGATTGACTGTTGGATCAAGTAGATGAATAGACCGGAATTTCAGAATTTCGGCAAATAGAATTTTGAAATGTGTGGATGCACGAAATCCCGATGCCCGAAACTCTGAAACGAAAAGTGAAAGTGGTAGGACTCTATGACGAAGATGGAAGTGATGTGTACCTTCTTAAGGAAACCATGTGTCACTACCTTGGTTGGCGATAGTTGTGCTGTGGGCCCAGGGGGAGAGAGGTTAAAAGTTCAAAACTCAGGAGTTGGAGAGGGAAGCGAGTGCGAGAAACTCCGGGACTGAAACCCTGAAACCCAAAACCCCGAAGCCCCAAAATCCTGAAACCTAAAGTTTCATTTGGAGAGCCTTGTAGCACCTAGCAGTTTNTTGAATGTTCCTGAGTGCCAAAGAGTCACTTGGTTGTGTTACAAAGCTCAGGAGGTGTAGCGATATTATAGAACCCGCAACCGGTGTGGTATATGGCCAAAGGGAGAGAGAGAGCTCAACGCATGAAGTGTTGGAGCCATTGGATTTTATCGGGAGGATAGGAGATCCCTTATGACCGTTAGATCTAGAGAAGGTGCCGGAAGGATATCCGAGAAGCCTTTTGGGCGTTCGGCTGTCGGGAAAAAAGTGGGGAGCGCTGAGACACAGAAAATCGAAAACCCGAGAAGATATATGCCATAGATCTGGGAGGAGGGCTCGATCATTAGATCTTGTGGAGTCGCACTCGAGTTAGTTGCAAGAACCTTTCGGATTTCATAAAGTTGGGAGATGGGAAGTGAGGAGAGGTGAACACCTCCAAAACCTGAAACCTCGAAATCTTGAAACAATCTCCACTGTAGATCGTAGGAGAGGAGCTTGACTGTTGGATCAAGTAGATGAATAGAACGAAATTTCATAATTTTGGCAAACAAAAGTTTGAAATGTGTGGATGCACGAAATACCAATGCCCAAAACTCCGAAATGAAAAGTGAAAGTGGTGGGACCCTATGACGACGATGGAAGTGATGTGGACCTTCTTAAGGAAACCATGTGTCCCTACCTTGGTTGGCGATAGTTGTGCTATGGGCCCAGGGGGAGAGAGGTCAAAAGTTTGAGACTCAGGAGTTGGAGAGGGAAGAGAGTGCGAGAACCTCCAGGACTGAAACCCCAAAACCCGAAACCCTGAAGCCCCAAAATCCTGAAACCCAAAGTTTCATTTGGAGAGCCTTGTAGCACCTAGCAGTTTAGCATTTGATCACAACCCATGGATGCATGGGTTGGGGACTAAGAAAACGAGGGCTATTGCCCAGAAATTGCAGAGCCAAACAGAGATCAGAAAATTCATGGAATCGAAACGTTTTCTTATTCGCATTGGTTTATGAATGTTGTAGTTTTATTAAGGGTTTAAGGCCTGACAAACTTCGGTTGACTGCACATTGTGTGTGCAGAGTTCAACGAGTGTCAGGACAACTATGAATCGACGCCGAGTATAGAAATGGAAGAGGTGCGGATTGCCTCCAATTCAGGGAACGAAAGAGAAGGAAGGGATGTCAACTTGGGAGTCGAAGGATCAAACTCCAATGGGCATGAAAGAGAATTGGATAAGGAATGACATATGATTAAAATAATTGAAAGATTGTAGAAAGATGACCAGACTCACCGATCCAATAGCCAAAAGATCATAAGGGTCAGGGATCAACAGGGTGAATTCAAATTAAATATATTGAAGATCCTGGAAAGAATAGAAAGGAAATTGGAAAAGGAGAGTGACACAAGAAAAACAGGGAGTCGCAGAACCCCTGAGAGAAAAAAAAGATCGAGGAGTGGTAGAAGATATCATCATCGCTCCCTAAAGCATTCTGGTAAGGAAGCACACAGTAGTTCAAGCCCATCCCCTACCAGAAAACATCAAAGATCTGGAGTGGATGAATTGAAAGGGGAGATGAACAAGATTAAGCCTCCTACGTTTGATGGAGAACATAATAAGGAGGAAGATGCTGAAACATGGTTGCTTGGCATGAGGAAATATTTCCAACTGTAGGATTATTCCTCTCATGCAGAAGGAAGAATTGTGATGTATCAACTAAAAGGAAAAGAATCCATGTGGTGGGATCAACTTGTGTAGGTGCAACACATTAGAGAGAAAGATATCACTTGGAAGGAATTCAAGAGGTATTTTGAGAGGAAATACCTAACTAAAATATACTATGACAAAACGATTAAGGAGTTCTTCGAACTCAAGCTGGGCAGCATGACCATTGATAAATACGAACGAAGGTTTTTTGAATTACTGAAGTATGTTCCATTCATCAAAGATGAGGCTGTCAAGATTCATAGGTATCTGAGTGGACTGCCACCTCCCATTGGTGACAAGATTCATTATGATGATCCTAAGACTATGGAAGAAACAATAAGAAGAGTGAAATGCTTATATGAACAACAAAGAGAAAAGCCTACCTTTCAGAAGGCTTGGGATGACCAGAAGAAGTTTAAGAAAGAACAGAGGCAGAAGGGAAACAAACCTCCCTTTTTCAGAAATAGTCCTCAAGGAAAGCCATCATTTAGAGAGCCAAGAATGGCTGAAGTGGGGGAACAAAGGCCGAGACAAACGCCCATTCAGTGTTGGGGCTATAAAGAGAACCACAAGTACATATATTGGCCCCATAAAAATGGCAAACCAAGAGTTGTCCATAATGTTCAACAAGCTGAAACGGTGGAGGAAATGGGCAGTAGAATGTCAAGGATCTATGCGGCCCTGGAAAACAAGCAAGATGAATTTTAGTCGCACATGATTGAAGTGGGAGGTATGATTAACAACCAACCATTTATTATTTTAATTGATTCATGAGCTAGCCATAGTTATGTAGATCCTAGGGTGGTGGAAAGTTTGCATTTATCAAGAAGAAAACATGAAAAGTCTTGGTTAGTGCAGTTGGCTACAAGAACCAAGAGGAAAGTCATTGAGTTGGTTAAGTCATGTCCCTTGGACATGAAGGGATTGAGCACAAAGGCTGAACTGAATATTCTGCCTTTAGGCTCTTATGATTGTTTAATCAGGATGGATTGGCTGGACCAACACCATTCCCTCCTGGATTGTCGTAACAAGGAATTTACTTTCTTGGATGAGGAGGGGAGTCAGAAAATAGTCCAAGGAATTCCCAGAGCTGTGGTTGTTAGAGAAATCTCAGCAATGCAGCTGAAAAAGTGCTACATGAAAGGCTGTCAATTGTTTGCAGCCCGTGTGGAGGAAGCATCCAGAGATGAAGTCTCAAAGATTGGAGACCATGCGGTACTAACAAAGTTTGAAGATGTATTTCAAGAGGTACCCAGACTACCTCCGAAGAGAGATATCATTTTCTCTATAAATTTGATGCTTGGAGCAGCTCCAGTGTCGAAAGATCCTTATAGAATGAGTACGCCAGAGCTGAAAGAGTTGCAGTTGCAGCTTGAAGAGATTCTAAAGAAGGGGTACATTCACCCAAGTGTGTCACCTTGGGGTGCCCCGAACCTGTTCATGAAGAAGAAGGATGGGACATTGAGGTTGTGCATTGATTTCAGATAGTTGAACAAAGTAACTTTCATTAACAAGTATCCTCTGTCGAGGATCGACGATCTTTTCGATCAGTTGAAAGGTACAAAAATATTTTCGAAGATAGATCTCAGATTGAGATATCACCAGGAAAGAATAAAGGATGAAGACATCAGTAAGACTGCCTTTAGAACAAGGTATGGTCATTACGAGTTCACAGTGGTATTGTTTGGGCTGTCGAACGCACCTGTTGTTTTTATGTGCTTGATGAACGGTGTATTCAGGGACTATCTAGACAAGTTTGTCATAGTATTCCTAGATAACAATCTGGTGTATTCCAAGTTAGAAGAAGAGCATGAACAACACCTAAGGATGGTGCTGCAAGTGTTGAGAGAACACCAGTTGTATTCCAAGTTGAGAAAATGCTCATTTTATCAAAGGCAGATCCATTACTTGGGGCACATTATTTCAGAAGAAGGGATGGCCATGGATCCTAAGAAGGTTGAGGCCATCAGAGAATGGTTAGTGCCAAGGAATGTGGTAGAAGTTAGATCCTTTATGGGTCTAGTAGGCTATTATAGAAGGTTTATCGTAGGGTTCTCAAAGATAGCTCACCCTATCACTTCCTTGCAAAGGAGGGAAAAAAAGTTTCAGTGGACTGAAGAGTGTGAGAAAAGTTTCCAGTGATTGAAGCAACTGTTAACCAGCTCTCCAATCTTGAGGATTGCAGATCCAAATGTGGATTTTGTGGTGTGCACAGATGCGTGTAAAGAAGGGTTGGGAGGAGTTCTTAGTCAGAATGGATTTCTAATCCGTTATGAGTCTATGAAGCTGAAAGAGCACGAAAATAATTATGCCACTCACGATTTGGAGTTGGCAGCAATCATTCACACTCTGAGGAAATGGAGACATTACCTCATGGGAAGGAGATTTGAATTGAGAACAGACCACAATGGTCTAAAATACTTGTTTGCCCAACCTACCTTAAATTCTAGGTGGAGTAGGTGGCTGGAGTTTCTGTGTGAATACGACTTTGATATCAAACATATCAAAGGGAAGGAAAACAAGGTGGCCGATGCACTTAGCAGAAAGGTGCAAAACTTACATGCTTCAACCATTAGCATGTACAAGACTGATATTAAGGATAGAATTTTGGAAGCTGCAAATGCATATTTGCAGTACAGAGACTTGGTAACAAAGCTACAACAGAGTGAGAGACCACATAAAGAGGAAAATTACACCTTGGAAGATGATGGAATACTTCTGTACAAAAACAGAGTGTATATATCCAATGTCCAGGGTTTGAAGCTTGCGATTCTAAGAGAAATGAATAACGTGACTTATGCTGGGAAACCTGGATATCAAAATATTGTGGCAACAGTCAGGAGCCATTAATTTTGTCCTGGTATGAAGAAAGAGATCGTTGAATATATCACCAGATGTATGGAATGCCAGAAGGTTAAAGCTGGGCACATGTACCCAGCAGGGTTGCTACAACCTTTGCCCATTCTTGAATGGAAGTGGGAAGTGGTGACAATGGATTTTATTACAAGATTGCCCAGAATAGGCAAGCTACATGATTTGATCATGGTAGTGGTGGAAAATCTTACAAAAGATGCACATTTTTTTCCACTGAAAACTACTCACAAGGCAACATATGTTGTTGATACTTTTGTGAAGGAAGTGGCATGATTGCACAGAATTCCTAAAATAATTGTGTCCGACAGAGACCCGAAACTCACCTTGAATTTCTGGAAAGGATTGTTCAAAGGATTCAGAATGAATCTGAACTTTTGTACAGCTTATCATCATGAGTCTAATGGACAGACAAAGAGGGTGAACAGAGTGATAGAAGACATACTGAGAATGTATGCGATGGACAAACCATCAAAATGGGAAGACTACCTACACTTGGTAGAATTTTCTTACAACAATGGGTATCAAGCATCATTGAAGATGAGCCCATTTGAAGCACTTTATGGTAGAAAGTGCAATACTCCAG
>JASDQU010680681.1:64386-74870 GCA_032191745.1 Picea mariana | reverse complement strand
TGGTATCCTTACTTCTAATCCAACTTCATGATAACACATGCTTACAATATTTGGTTGATATGTGTCTTGATTATTTGTAGGGGATATATATATTACAATATGTTAGAATATTACAATATTACAATGTAATAGTAATGCCATATTACAATGTAATATGGCATTACCATATTACATTGTAATATGGCATACAATATGGTATACCATATTACAATGTAATATGGTAATACTATATCTCATGTAATTTATTTATTTTTTAAACTTAAATCCATCGTCGCAATATCGACGAAAGTTCGTCGGAAACAAATCTAATATTTTACCACAACCGTCACTATAGCAACAAAAGTTCGTCGCAATTTGCCACAAATTTTCATCGCACATACAACATCTGCGTCGTAAGTTTGGTTTTGAGATATATTTTTGTCGATATTGCCACGTATTTTCACCGCACATTGCGACGGTTTTGCATCGCACATTCATCATCTATGTCGTAATTTATTGGCTTGGCATAAAAATTCGTCGCAATTGCGACGAATTTTTGTCATAATTGTCACTTCTCTTCGTTGCTATTGCGACCTAAATGCTTCGTAATTGTGACGATGCATAGGCTTAACCTATATTGAAGGTGGCGACACGTGGAGAACTTATTTCGTCGATGTTTCCATGCACACGTGGATCATGGATATAGTGACAAAATTATTCCGATGAAAAAAAATCTCGACTTTCGTGGAAATTGCGATGGATAAGTGTGGCAATATCAACGAAAAACCATCGCAAATTTGGTCATATGTACTAGTGATTACATGATATCGTGAGAGTCAACTCTTCAAAAGAAATATCTTCTACGTTTTCATCTTGAGATGGTTCTTGTTATTGTTCTTGTTATTCTTCCTCTTCGCAATCTATGTAGAATAATTTCTTCTCACCACACATATTTCCCTTACTGTACTTGTTGTCACAATTAAAGCATAAACCTTTTTCTTTTCATTCCTCCAATTGTTGAGGTGTAAACCTTGTAGGTTGAGGTGTTTTAGAAGAAGGAACATTATTCTCTCGATAGATGTTAAGAGTGGTCATTCTAGTAGCCATAGCCATATTTTCACTTTCAACGTTTCTCACCACCCTGAATGCATTCTTCAATGATTTGGGTTCCCAAAGGTGAACCTCATGTTGAATGTTATCCTTTAAAGTTCCTATGAATACATCAATGAGGTGCTCACCTGGAATATATATTACCTTTATATTCAATATTTGTAAGTTCTCAATGTGCTCCGCAACTGAATCCTTTTACTAGAGATTTATCAATTGGCTAAAGAAGGTATTGTTCCATGTATCCTCATAGTGTGCTATCATTTCTTTCATGAAAATTGTCCTAGTGACAAGGGATTTGCGAGAACAAATCCATTGATACCACACAAATTGATTGGGTTCTAAATATAAAGAACCAATTCGTACCTTTTGTGTGTGTGGCACATCATATAGATCAAAGAATTGCTCCATATGAAGTATCCATGTGATTGGATCCTTGCCATCAAAATTCCTCATATAGATCTTAGGAAAGTGGTTGGTCTTCAACCCAAAGTTGGAGTTTCTCTAGTCTTGATTCATCTTCCTTGTGTCCTCATCATGAATTTCATGGAATACATTTTCACTTTCAGGTGTCCTCTCTATTAGGAAAATTTTCAATCCTTCCATGATCTCCCTTTTTAAACCATCCATATTAGTATCCATTATTGCCTCCAACTAAGCTTCAGTTGAATCCATCATCCCTTGTAGTTCATATTTTGTTATTGTCTTCTTTTATAAATCATTTATGTTCGTGCACATTTCTTCACCTTCATAAAGAGTCCAAGTAGGACTATCTGAAGGATTATTTGGTGTAGAATTTCCCTTTTTTGGTGGCATGTTGGCCAAGTATCACTTTTAAACCTTGATTTCTAAGTGGTTCTGCTAGACGATATTTATTCTGTTGTATCTCCAAAATTTCGATCCTTATGGGTCTAAAAATTTTGTTATGTAGTTTTATGATATGTCTTCTCTGCAATGCCATTGGTCTAATAAAAATTGGATGTGCCAAGTGGAAGTTATGGTAAATTCCCCACACCTTGTTGATTTGTTTCCCTTCTAGGAGAGCATAATTGTAAACCATTCCAAGAGCACAGTATTTGATATTTGATTCTGAAACTTGCACCAGAAATACCACAGAATTTCCACTATCCAATGAAACATTTTTCACGTAATTTGGATACTCACTGAAGAATATATGATTGTTTTACCCAGAACACATGTTTGAGACTAGTTAATATTACTAATCAACTACCCTATCTTACACAGGGTGTATCTACAAACGTAAGATGACCTAGAAGATGAATTTTTTGTCACAACTACCTTGATAATTTATCTGAATATCCTCTACTTTTTAGGGTTTGAAACATCATAGAAAACATTTTATAGCGAAAATGTCGTGATGATGAAATTCAGGATGATTCTGGAACCCCATCTTAAATGGGCTATATCGCCAAACATATAAGGCCTTAGTAGCTGAAATTTGAACCTCAAGTACCTTGATCCGTCTACTAAATATCCTCCAAGGAGTTCCTTCTAAAACATTGTAGAAAAAAAGTTATAGAGAAAATTACAAGGTGTCTCAAATGTAGCAGCGAAACCCCAAGACCTTGAGATCTGATTCTAAATGTTAAGAACCAAATATCAAAATAGCATAAAAAACCTCAGAATAGGTACTCAACACCTTGTCAAAGAGAGAATTTTAGATAATAATCCTCTTCGAGGGGGAAACCTCCTTATACACCACACAAATTTACAAATACAAGATGATTCCAAATGAAAATGTCTCCTTTGTATATATAGGAGACTAGGAGGTACAATTATAACCAATGGACCCAAGCCAAAATAAATAAAATAAAAATGCTAATGTAATATTCCCTAATTAAGGGGTAATGTGGTGCTTAAATATTATAACTGTGAAGAATATTCTACTTATTATTGATTTATTATCTTATAGATCAATCCCCTTTTGTGGATTTCTCATGTCGAGACTTATGTATGACCAAATCCCCTTTCTGGATTGGTCAAACCCTAATTAAATGATGCTAATATAGAAGTTGGTCCCTAGGGCTAATTAAAGTGGCTTTAGCCACTAATTGAAGAAGTTGGCCCTATCTAATGAAGAGACACCACCCTAGCGCTCCTCAGCTAGTATAAATAAGAGAGGCTAGCACATCATTCACTCACTCACTCAAGTCACTAATCTAGTGTGCAAGTTTGAAGGAAGCTTCAGTTAGAAGAAGGAGAAGAGAGAGGCGCATTACTCAATATTGGATATTCTCTAGTGTTTGGTTTATTGTCTTGGCATTGGATTGGAAATCTATATTAAGGAAGTTTTTTATGGGTTTTCTACCCCATGAGGGTTTCCGAGGATAAATGATATGTACCTTGTGATTGTGTTTCTTTCGGTGATCCTGCTTATGCTATTATTGTCTAGTAAATTGAAAATAACTTAATAGCAACTCTAAATTTAACATGGTATCAAATCTAAACTGAGTAGAGCACCTTTCACTAGGTAACCAAAAATGTCACTGTTGTCGTACAAGAAAATTAGGGATTTTTGTTGGAAGAGAACTTTATCCCAAAAACCATCTAGGGAAGTTCACCCTAGCCTAGAGAACTCATTGGCAGCTTGAGCGCACCTTTTCAGTGTCCAGAGCCTTTGGAAAGTTAAACCCTAGTTTTCACTGGTACCAGAAAACCAGAATACTAGAAAACCAGGAAACCAAAACCAGTACCAATCCAGATTTGTGCAGGTACAATTTCAAGGGGTAAAATTTGGATTTTATGAAAATAGACTGCACCAGCCTACTCTCCTGAGCCCAACGAACCTCCTGGTAAGTTCATATTTAATTTCTGAGCACTTTCAATTTTTGGTCATTTTCCCAACTCCAGGTCAAAATGTCTGCAAGTACCAGGCTTGTTGACAAGTTAGAATGTGTGGAAAAATTTCATTCCTAGAAGTATAGGATTGCACTCATTCTTGAATAAAATGACCTTGCAAGATTCATCAAGGAAAATGTACCAGAACCCAAAGATGTTGCAGCTAAAGCAAAGCACCAGAAGGATATGGTTAGGGCCAAAAGAATCATTGCAGACTCTATTAAATACCACTTGATCCCTCAAGTGTCCTCCAAGAATACTCCAAAATAAATTTTTGATGCCCTAACCATAATGTATGAAGGAATGAATGTCAACCGGAATATGAATATGAGAACCCAACTCAAGAATACAAAGATGTAGAATGGAGAAATCATTCATGACTATTTCTCTAGGGTTTCTCAATTCAAGGAACAACTAGAAGCAATTGGAGACAAACTAGATGAATATGAACTCATAATGACAGCTCTTAATGGTCTCACAAGACCTTGGGATTCCTTCATCCAAACTATATGTGCAAGAAACGAGAAACTTATGTTAGAAACACAGGATCGTGGAGCAATAAAATAAAATAAAACATAGAAGATACACAATACAATAGAGGCACAGATATACGTGGTTCACCCATTTTGGGCTACGTCCACCAGAGAAATTTCCAGGTCCTTCCTTTATTATTATCCAACAAATGAAGGGATACAACCTACAATACACCCATTGTAACTTCATCTTCTTTCTTTCACAGTCTCCCTTCTCAGAATACAATATTCGTAATAATACATAGTTGCAATACATTTCCCTCATAAAAGAGGGTTTCCTTCTAGGGAAAAAAACCCTAACATAACTTTTATCGTCAGATCTATGACCTTATAATGAACAGTCCATATTTACAATTAAATTACAATATACATTTACAAGACAATTTTTCCTTCGGGGGCCTACTTGCCCCCAGACTGAAGGAAAAAAAAAAAAAAAAACTCTGAATCAGGAAGATAATCAGGCTCCACAACCAACAATCTCCCACTTGGAGATTGATCTCAACAACTCCACTGTTGTTGTATTTGTTGGACTATGAACCTTCTTCGACCTGGAAAATTTCTCATCTTCACCTTCATGCTTGAAGACCAATTGAAACTGAGCAGCAACTTAGTTTCTCCCTGGTTACTCCCTTAGCTAACATGTCTGCAAGATTTTGGCTAGTGTGTATCTTTTCCAACTTCAAATATCCATCTTCCAAAATGGATCGTATGAAATGGTGCCTGAGTTGTATATGCTTAATCCTCGAATGGAAGGTTGAGTTATTTGCAAGATGAATGGCACTCTCACTGCCACAATACAACCTGTTACTCTCCTGCTTCTTTCCCAATTCCTCCATAAACCTCTGTAATCAAATCATCTCTTTACTATCCTTCATTGCAACAACATACTTTTCCTCTTTTTCTGAAAGTGCGACAAACTTTTGCATTTTCGAAATCCAACTTACTATTGTTCCACCTATAGTAAAAATATACCATGTGGTGCTCCTCCTGCTATCTTTATCACCTACCATATTTGAATCAACATATCTATATAGAACATTTTCTAAACCTTCAAAACATAATGCATGAGTAGCAGTACCTCTCAAATTCTTGAGGATCCACTTTACTTCCTCCCCATGCTCTTTACCTGGATTGTTCATATACCTATTCACAACTCCCACTGCATGTGCAATATCTGGTCTTGTGCAAACCATCGCATACATCAAGATGCCAACTGTTGATGAATAAGTGACCTTGAACATGTATTTTATCTCCTCCTATGTCTTGGGACACATTTTCTTAGTTAATTTGAAATGGCTGGCCAAAGGTGTACTAATTGGTTTTCATTCTACATTCTAAACCTCTCCAACACCTTCTCTATGTACTCACCTTGAGACGATGTCAATTTGCGATTTGTTATTCTCATACCAAGGATTTTCTTTGCAACACCTAAATCCTTCATTGCAAATGAATTAGATAATTTCTTCTTGAGCACATTTATATCCTGCACATTAGACCTTGCAACAAGCATGTCATGTACATACAATAGCAAGATAATATAACTTCCATTTTCTATCCTTTTAAAATAAAGAAAGTGATCATAATGACATCTACTATAACCTTGTTCTGTCATAAACCTATCAAACTTCAAATACCATTTCCTTGGAGATTTATTTAGGCCATACAAGCTCTTCTTCAACCTGCATACCAAATTATCCTTCCCTTTGACGTCATACCCTTGTGGTTGCTGCATATAAATCTCTTCCTCCAAATCCCCATGGAAAAGTTGTTTTTACATCTAATTGTTCAAGATGAAAATCTTCTATTGCCACAAGACTTAATATAGTCCTAATTGAAGTCATTTTAACAACATGAGAAAACATTTCATCAAAATCTATACCTTTCTTTTGTGAAAATCCCTTTACAACAAGTCTAGCCTTGTACTGTTTTTTTCCTCCATCTTCTTCCTTCAACTTGTAAACCCATTTACTCGACAATGCTCTTTTTCCTGTAGGCAACTGAATCAAGTCCCAAGTCTGGTTATTTACCAAGGAATCAATTTCCTCTTTCATGCCTTGCTCCCACTTTTGTTTGGTGTCTACCTGCATTGTCTCTTCATAACATTATGGTTCACTAGAATCAGTCAATAATAAATAATACAATGAAGGAGAGTATCGTTCAGGGGGTCTACTTAACCTGGTGTATCTTCTAACAACACTTGCAAGATTTTGATGTATGTTTTGATCATGTTGATGTACATTATGATTATCTAGTACCTTTGGAATTTCTTTTTCAGTGATCTCATCAAGCATCTTGTATTCTGGTTTTTCTTTTTCCTGTTTATTTCCCTACAATTGATCTTTGTAGATGAACTTCTCATTGAATATGGCATCTCTACTCCTAATGATTTTGTGATTTTCATAATCCCATAAGCGATAACCAAAATCATTAATGCCGTATCCAATAAAGGTACACTTCTTAGATTTTGCCTCAAGCTTTGTTCTATTTTCTTTATCAATATGAACAAATGCTTAACAACCGAAAGTCTTCAAAAAAGAATAGTTTACATTTTTACATGTCCATGCCTCCTATGGAATTCCATCATCCAAATAACTTGAAGGTCATATGTTTATTAAGTAAACATAAGTATCTACAAAATCTGCACATAACTCTAAGGGAAAACTAGCATGCAATCTCATACTCCTTGCACGCTCCATGATTGTCCTATTCATCCTTTCTGACACACCATTTTCTTGAGGTGTTCTTGGAACTGTCTTCTCTCTACTAATATCATGGTACGAAAAATAATCATCAAACTCCTTGCTACAATATTCACCTCCATTATCTGATCTGAGACACTTCAACCTTTTTCCTGTCTCATTCTCAACTAAAGATTTCCATTTCTTAAAAGTATCAAAAGCATCAGATTTTTTTCAAATGTAATAAACCAAATTTTTCTAGTTGCATCATCAATAAAAGTAACATAATAACGAGAGCCACCAAGAGATGATACCTGAGCTGGTCCCCATACATTTGTATGCACAAGATCTAACCTTTCACTCTTCTTTTCTTTTCCAACTCTAAGAAATATGACTCTCTTATGTTTTATATAAACACAATGCTCACAAAAATCCAAATCAATTTGTTTAAGATCTAGCAACAAATTTATTTTGTGAAGTATCTGCATCCCCTTCTCACTCGTTTGTCCAATCCTATTGTAACGTCCCCGGTCGTCAACCCCACGATCGGGCAAACGCTCCTATGCGGAAACAACATTCTCATACTTATATATATAACATGAATTAAGTCATATTACACACATTTAACTAAACCAAATAGAGTAATCACAGAATTACGACTAACATGCAGGTTTAATGGGATTAACAGTAATTCATGATTACAGTGGAATACATGATAATATTGCAAGAATCACAGACATGCATATACTTATAAATTAAGTACAAAATTAACGCTTATCTTTTATTACTGGCGTAATTCCATCAACCACGTGCAGGCCTTCCACAAACCTCCCAACCTTAGACCACGTTGCTCATCACGCTCAGCAGTGGATCACCCCCGAGCTGGTACTAAGCTCCACCCAAGGTAAGGAATCCTAGTCTAGGCTGAGGTTACAGGGAAAACTGCACAGAATAACCGGAAGGATTCTTCCCAATATGCCTTCTTACACCCACTACTCATGGACTCTCATTCCCCACATGCATGTTTCGCCCGGGAGTATACACCTTCACAAGAATATTCCATCAGTGCTTCACCTCCCTCTCTGGGTCTTGACAACAGGCTGGATCAGGAAGTCTTAGATCTCCGTAGCTGGTGCTAGACTCTCTCTGGAAGAATACCACTTCCCAGCAGACTCCTTCACCTAGAAATAGCTTCTCATAGGCCTAACAAACTGCCTCTTCAACTAAGGGCCTTACAACCCGGTTCTTCATCCCCTTCCAACTCAATTCCCGCATGGTGAGGATAACCACAACACAACCCCACTCAGGAAAACAGAAAGAATCAAGCTACAGACAGATCGGGTATGGATTAAGTTTTGCAATGGTGGATAGACTGGGTTCTTGAACTCACAAGTCGACTTTCCCCTCCTGACCAGTTCTCTCAATGGTGCATAGATTTTTCAAGGACAGACGCAGACCAATAACAAAATCAGACGGATGATTTTTTGGTCTTCAGAAGGACGTCTCGGTTTTCTGGTTCTCAAAGTTGCGTGAGGGTATCCGAAATTAGACGCAAAGGATGATGGAATGAGGAGTGACCCCCTCCACGGTTGACTTCTGTAGTTTTTAACTGCATGTGCCTAGGTCAACACATGTAACCCATGAAGCTGCATGCACTCCATCAGCATGTGTTCCTCTCTAGGAACTTAGGACAAAACATATATTTCACATGGCTCTTGGAATAATATTAAAATATTATTCCCAAGGACTTAAGCCCCTAGGTTCAACACTTAGCCTCTCTTTCCAACCTTCCATCCCCCAATCCCTTACCCACTCTGTGGAAGCTTAGTCCCCCATCACTCATTCATCATGGTCAGTCTGCATGCAGCGGTGTTTATATTTTTATTAATGTTCTGCATAATTACATATACCAAAAAAGGCTCCCAGCCTTAACACTTAGGCTCTCTGGCCTAATAAACTCATAAGCCTTACCAGCTTATATTAACTTGGCTCACCATCCTATAAAACATGATTTACAATTCATAAAAATGATTACAACAGAGCTTGTCCTTGGGGATATTACAATTCTCTCCCCTTATTTTTGCACTGTCCTTAGTGCAACTTTCACACAACATCAACAAGATTTCTAAAATCTTCAAAAAGATGTGGGTATTCTACCCGCACAACATCCTCATGCTCCCATGTCGCATCCTCAGGACCATACCAGGTCCACTAGACCTTTACAATCCCTATAGCTGGACCATTCATCAAGCACATAAAAACAACAGGTGTGTTCGACAGCCCAAACGGTACCACTGTGAACTCGTAATGACCATACCTTGTTCTAAAGGTAGTCTTGCTGATGTCTTCATCCTTTATTCTTACCTGGTGATATCCCGATCTGAGATCTATCTTCGAAAATATTTTCGCACCTTTCAACTGATCAAAAAGATCGTCGATCCTCGACAGAGGATACTTGTTAATGATAGTTACTTTGTTCAACTGTCTGAAATCAATGCACAGCCTCAATGTCCCATCCTTCTTCTTCACGAACGGGACCAGGGCACCCCAAGGCGACATGCTTGGGTGAATGTACCCCTTCTTTAGAATCTCTTCAAGCTGCAATTGCAACTCTTTCAGCTCTGGCGTACTCAGTCTATAAGGAGCTTTCGACACTGGAGCTGCTCCAAGCATCAAATTTATAGAGAAATTGATATCTCTCTTCGGAGGTAGTCTGGGTACCTCCTGAAATACATTTTCAAACTCTGTTAGTACCGCATGGTCTCCAATGTTTGAGACTTCATCTCTGGATGCTTCCTCCACACGGGCTGCAAACAATTGAAAACCTTTCATGTAGCACTTTTTCAGTTGCATTGCTGAGATTTCTCTAACAACCACAGCTCTGGGAATTCCTTGGAATGTTTTCTGATTCCCCTCCTCATCCAGGCAAGTAAATTCCTTATTACGACAATCCAGGAGGGCATGGTGTTGGTCCAACCAGTCCATCCTGATTAAACAATCATAAGAGCCTAAAGGAAGAATATTCAATTCAGCCTTCATGCTCAATCCCTTCATGTCCATGGGACAGGACTTAACCAACTCATTGACTTTCCTCTTGGTTCCTGTAGCCAACTGTACTAACCAATACTTTTCATTTTTGCTTCTTGATAAATGCAAACTTTCCACCACCCTAGGATCTACATAACTATGGCTAGCCCCTGAATCAATTAAAATAATAAATGGTTGGTTGTTAATCATACCTTCCACTTCAATCATGTGCGACTAAAATTCAGCTTTCTTGTTGTCCAGGGCCGCATAGATCCTTGACATTCTACTGCCCATTTCCTCC
>JASDQU010680681.1:45673-55769 GCA_032191745.1 Picea mariana | reverse complement strand
GAGAATAAGGGTCCTGTTCTCTGATTGCAAGATAGTTGTTCTTTCCCATTGCAATGATGCTTTAAAATGTAATCCAGGATTCTTAATTTAGCTGTAAAGAATTGCAATTAGGGAGATTTCTTTCCTGTGATCTAATTCAGAACTTCAGTTCACTTCAGCAATTATAGATAGAATGCTTTCTTTACTACAACACTAAATGCTTTTGGAATTGAGCATATACAGTGCGTGGCTATCTTTGAAACAAAAGACTTCCCTGGGTTGATAATTTATGTTTCACTTGGTTGTTTGAAATTAATTAAGCAATTATAGTGACCAACAAGGGGTTAACATGATTTTTTGGGTCATAATGTGTGAGGGGGTGATTGGGTTAGGGGAGACCATTTAATTCAAGGTTCATGGAGATTGGGGGGTATACTATGTCCAAGGAGGGTTATAGTGATCGATATTTTATACCATGACATGATACTTTAATTCCAAAGATATTGTTGACCATAAATGACATATTAATTAACCTCATACTTTTCTAAATGCATCATAATAATAATTTGAAATAAATAAAAAGGGTTAATTAAGAGATCAAGGGTTATAGGGGTTAAGAGTCATAGTGTATTAGAAGGGTCAATCTATTATGATGTTACTATGTTCAGAACCATAATGTATTCATCTTTTAGTGTGTTTGAGATCACACTATGTTCACTGGGGGCGATTGTTTCAGGAGTCATAGGGATCAGAGGGTATACCGTGTTCAAGTTGATAGTGATTGGGGGTTATAGAGTAGTTCCTGAAATCTCTTCTTCCCCTCATCACCAAGGATGTATCCATGACTATGCCTGCAAATGAAAATGAAGCCATCTAAAAGGAACAATTGTACAATATTATTTATTCCCAATTGGGGTATCTCTATATTATCCTTCCTAATGCCCCTCGCTCTCAGTCAGGCAACAAGGATGTATCCACGATGATATATCGGGGGCTATGAGTTAGGGATTATATATTATATATATATATATATATATATATATATATATATAATTTATAAATTATATAATATATATATATATTATATATATAAATAATAAAAAAACAAAAAACAAAACAACCAAATACAAATCGCACACCACTACATTCGCGCATAGATTTGGAGCTGTAGCTCGCACTCACCACTACACAAGAGCATAGAGATTGGAGAGGAGAGGAGCATGCACGCAGAGTGGAAGAGAGAGGAGGACGGGCCAAGGAGGAGAAGAAGGGAGAGGCACATGGGAGGAGGCTAGGGCACACTTATTTTCACGCAGAGTGGAAGGGAGAGGAGGACGGGAGAAAGAGGATCAGGAGGGAGGGGTGCACGGGAGGAGGGCACATGGGAGGAGGATAAGGCACATAGATTTGCACCAGAAGAGGGCACACACGCACGGGAGGAGGGCACATGGATTTGTACGGAAGGAGGGCACATGGTTTTCCACCGAAGGAGGGCACAAGGTTTTACACCAGAGGAGGGCACATGGTTTTGTACTAGAGGAGGGCACATGACCAGAGGAAATGGTTTGAATTCTTTCTCCTATCTCTTGAGTGTGCATGCTAATTGTTTGATGAAATGCTTGATATAAATGCTTGATAGAATGCTTGATGAAATGCTTGATAGAATTCTTGATGAAATGCTAAGTCATCCTTTTAAAATGCACATAGATGGTTTAAAAATAACTGAAATAACTGAAATAAGCTTAACATATATACCAAAGGAAAATGAGATAAAATGAAGAGAGTGGATGAAGGAGAAAAAGGACAAAACAATGAAGGCCTCTTGGACTTGTCCTCATATAAAGAAGCAACTAATAAACAAGACAATGAATGCACAACTCTGATAAACATAACATATGAGCATACCATATGGCAGAACCCCAACTTTCTTATGGAGAAGAGAAAGAGAGAAGGGGTACAGTATCATCCATTAAGAGAGAATATATTTTCCCTTGTTTTGAATGTGATATACTATGTTGGATATCTCCATGGAAAATGACCACAACCTTTCTCACATATCTTATTTCCATAATTACTCCAAAAACCCATTTTACAAGTTCCCATTTCCATCGAAAAAACTAACCCACCATGCCTTTGACCAACTTTAGCTAGCAGGTGATTTTCACCATGCTCACCCGAAACATGTGGTTCCTTGCAAAGACCACATAATCACTATGATATACACACATTAAAACTTATGGATCTCAATTGTGCCATAGTGTTTTATCAATATGTCCTTCGTAGTGTTCAAGCACTTTGTCCCTGAAAGGATCCTAAAATTGAACTTCAAAAGGGAAAAAACATATCTTCATTTGACATAGTGTTTGCTTAATTTATTTGTGTCCATGGAACAACACTGACAAAAAAATTATCATGCCATGCATGGTAGTTGTTTGTCTTGGAAGAGGCCAATTACCTGGTGAAATGTTGACTTCTCATGACAAAGGCTCTAATTACTAGGCCATTTTTTCCATGCTRTGCTCAAGGACATGGTTCTAAGTGGAGGCCATTTATTGTTGTGAGCTAAAAATGCAATGACTTATGGATCCTAATTTTAACATGCCATTTTATTGGTAGGCCCTCAAGAGATTCGTGATTCTATCCCTATAAATCCCCTCTAAGTGACCTTCAATAGATGAAAAAATGAGTGCCTTTGTTGGACATGTTGTCTACTCCATGGTCTTCCTTTCCCCAATTAAGGACATTTGTGGCCTAATTATGGRTCTAGAACACATGATTAGGTATATATAGAGCCTAATTAGGGAATTAAAGGGCCTTGTTTTCTTTCCTCCTAGTTTTCTTTGGGATTCTTTATTCTTCTAATTCATCCTCCTCTTATTGTTGGTATGCCTTTTTCCAATTCAACACTACATAGGGTTGAGAGAAAACGTTATTTGGGAGTGAAATACTCTAACAAGATTCTTCACAAGTTTAAGGGTTGCACACCTGCAAGTGCCATTGTTCATGCTTTCAATAGTTTAAATTACCTCTTGAAGCATGTGAGCATATTTTCCATGTAGTTTCCACATAGAAACTTTGCCCACATGCATGTGGGCAGAGTTGTAGCATCTACAACTCTTTCCATAGGCCTTTGGGGATAGTTTCTACATGGAAAATTTGTTCACATGCCTATGGGCAGAGTTGTAGCTAAAGACATCTTAGGATGATGGCTTCAACGAGATAGAGACTCAAGGAAAAATTTCCTTGCCCTCTAAAAAGGGTCATAAGGTCATGACTATACAATGTGGTGGTTATATTTCTTATAAAAAGTTCATGGTTTTGTAAAAAGGGAAACGCACAATAATATAAATCCACCCTAATTATTTCTTGAGGGAGAAACAAGGGGACTATGATACCACAATAGGGGAAGAGGAAAGGGGATTTTTGGTTGATTTAGCCTTATAATTTTCCTTGGGGTACTATCTTTTCTTGCTTATGTATCCTTATAACGTTCTCATCAATATTTGACTTTTGGGTTGGTCTAAGTAAAAGTCTCATATGTGTCATATCCTGATTAAGAGAGAGGGGTCTCATGCAAGAAAATGTTTTGCATTTTCTTTCCCATGTAGGATGCAACTTATGAATGTGTGACTTATATCCTCCTAATGCAACTTATGAATGCAACTATATCCTCCTAATGCCTCTAAGTTCCTTCTTGGAGGCCTTGAGAGCCAACTATGATGCATAAAACTTGTGAATGGTGCCCATATCCCACCCATAAGCCAAAGATCCCTTAGAGATGGTCTGTGTGGTGCTTCAAGGATTTGTTCATAATCATTGAGATCAAGAATATTTGTACAGGGCCTAGGTCACTTGTTTTCCTACCTCATCAATGGTATATCTCTTGATACGAAATCTTATTTTCCATAATATATTAATGGTGCACACATTCCCAATATAAGGACTTAGTTTTTTCCATTAGGCACAAGAAATATTTTTTTAGAGCATAAGGCCCTTGTTTTCCTCCCCCAAATATGGTATGCGATGCGCCTTGGACTTCATTTGTGGTGAAAAAAACCTCCTAATGGCTCCCATATCTCCCCAAGAGGCCAAGAACCCCTAAAAAAGGAACTGTGTGGTTGTTCAAGGCCTAGTTAACTGACTTTGATATCAATAATATTTATTTTATGCCAAAGTTCCTTGTTTTCCTCCCCTAGCCATGGCATAAGCCCATGATACTTTCTTATTATGAAAAATGTACTATTGGCATGAAATATCCCACATGGAGGTGAAATATCCCTACAAGTGTCTTGTGTGGTTGTACAAAGACTACATCGCAAAGATCAACGAGAAGATTGAAATTGGGCCTAAGTATTTTATGTTCTTTCCTTAACCATGGGTAAGATCCAAAGTGGCATACATGATGTCCAAAACTTGTGAATAGTGATTGTATCCCACCTAAAGTCCATAGATCACTTAAAGAGGATTTGTGTGGTGGTTTGAGGCCTTGTTCATGGCCATTAAGGACAAGAATATTTTTTTAGGTCCTAAGGCCATTATGGCCATTATTCCTATTTGGAGGCCTTGATCTTGGTCATTAAGCACATAAGGTTCATTTACATCCTAATTCCCTTTTCTCCTTCCCTTGATGATGGTATAGTAAAAGTCTCATATGTGTCATATCCTGAGGAAGAGAGAGGGGTCTCATGCAAGAAAATGTTTTGCATTGTCTTTCCCATGTAGGATGGTTGGAGAGAAACCATGCTTAGAATTTCCACAATAGTTGAGACAATCCTTTAGACCTACAACCCAATTATTGTTCCTCATTGATTGTTCAAATTTCATCACTAAATTGTACGGAGGTATACATACCCTACTCCCCTTTGGATTTGAATTTGTGACCTCTTAGGAAGAAACACATCTTCTTAACTGTGTGCTTCCATAGAAGGTGCTTTCCAAATATGTGAAATTCGCCACTAAAGGCGCTTTCCAAATATGTGAAATTCTAGGATCATGGATTTCCAAACTATCGATCCCCACTCAAACTCTTTGATAGGTCTCAAATCTAATTCTCCACTGAGCGTCGGGGGATATGCAACTATATGCAACTTTATGCAACAATGTAACTTATGCAACTATATGCAACTTTATGCAACAATGCAACTTATGCAACTTATGCAACTATATTGCAACTATATGCAACTATATTGCAACAATTTCGTATGCAACTATATGAAAATATGCAACTATATGAAACTATGCAACATGCAACTTATGCAACTTAAGCAACTTTATGGAACTTATGCAACTTTACCCAACTTTATGCAACATGCAACTTTATGCAACAATGCAACTTATGCAACTTTACACAACTTTATGCAACTTTACACAACTTTACACAACATGCAACTTTATGCAACAATGCAACTTTACGCAACTTTACGCAACTTTATGCAACTTTATGCAACAATGCAACTTACGCAACTTTACGCAACTTTATGCAACACACAACTTTATGCAACAATGAAACTTATGAAACTATGCAACTATATGCAACTTATGCAACTATGCAACTATATGTGACTTATGCAACTATATGCAACTATATGCATCTTATGAATGTGTGACCTATATCCTCCTAATGCAACTTATGAATGCAACTATATCCTCCTAATGGCTCTAAGTTCCTTCTTAGAGGCATTGAGAGCCAACTATGATGCATAAAACTTGTGAATGGTGCCCATATCCCACCCACATGCCAAAGATCCCTTAGAGATGGTCTGTGTGGTGCTTCAAGGATTTGTTCATAACCATTAAGATCGAGAATATTTTTACAGGGCCCAGGTCACTTGTTTTCCTACCTTATCCATGGTATATCTCTTGATATGAAATCTTATTTTCCATAATATATTAATGGTGCACATATTCCCAATAGAAGGACTTAGTCTTTGCCACTAGGCACGAGAAAGATTTTTTTAGAGCATAAGGCCCTTGTTTTCCTCCCCCAAATATGGTATGCGATGTGCCTTGGACTTCATTTGTGGTGCAAAAAACCTCCTAATGGCTCCCATATCTCCCCAAGAGGCCAAGAATCCCTAAAAAAGGAACCGTGTGGTTGTTCAAGGCCTAGTTCACTGACTTTGATCTCAATAATATTTATTTTATGCCCAAGTTCCTTGTTTTCCTCCCTTAGCCATGGCATAAGCCCACAATACTTTCTTATTATGAAAAATGTACTATTGGCATGAAATATCCCACACAGAGGTGAAATATCCCCTACAAGTGTCTTGTGTGGTTGTACAAATACTACATCGCAAAGATCAATGAGAAGATTGAAATTGGGCCTAAGTATATTATGTTCTTTCCCTAACCATGGGTAAGATCCAAAGTGGCATACGTGATGTCCAAAACTTGTGAATAGTGATTGTATCCCACCTAAAGTCCATAGATCACTTAAAGAGTATCTGTGTGGTGGTTTTAGGCCTTGTTCATGGCCATTAAGGACAAGCAGATTGTTTTAGGGCCTAAGGTCATTATGGCCATTATTCCTAATTGGAGGCCTTGATCTTGGTCATTAAGCACATAAGGTTCATTTAAATCCTAATTCCATTTTCTCCTTCCCTTGATCATGGTACAAGCCTAAACTCCTATATGTGTTGTGAAAAAATACTAATGGTGTCCAAATCCCACCTCGAGGCCAAATATCCCTTAAACATTATCTACATGATCATTCAATGGTTAGTTCATAGACCTTGAAGTGAAGAAGCTTCATTTTGGACCTAAGGTACCTGTTTCCTCTCTTATCCATGGTACACACCTTGAGACCTATTATTATTATGAAAACGTAACAATGGTTCCAAAGATACCCTGCATAGAACTTGTGTGGTTGTTTAAGGACTGCATCACAAATATCAGCCTTGATAAGATTCAAATAGGGTTGAGATAAAACGCTATATGGAGAGGAGTTAGAGGCATAAGAAGAGGAATTAGAGGAACCAAAGGGGGAATTAGGTCAAAAAAAGGAATACAATGTGAAACCAATAGCACAGGCTCACATAAATTCTCCCAAAAAATTCTCTTTTGTTAATAATTGAAATAAAATGCCCCAAATGTTGGGTATTTTGTATTTCCACTTAACCCTACAGTAATGAGTTCCTTCCCTAAGAGATATTTAAGTGATTCATGTGAATAGTGATTGTATCCCACCTAAAGTCTATAGATCACTTAAAGAGGATCTGTGGGGTGGTTTGAGGCCTTGTTCATGGCCATTAAGGACAAGAAGATTTTCTTAGGGCCTAAGGCCATTATGGCTATTATTCCTAATTGGAGGCCTTGTTCTTGGTCATTAAGCACATAAGGTTCATTTAAATCCTAATTCCCTTTTCTCCTTCCCTTGATGATGGTACAAGCCTAAACTCCCATATGTGATGTGAAAAAATACTAATGGTGTCCAAATCCCACCTCGAGGCCAAATATCCCTTAAACATTATCTACATGATCATTCAATGGTTAGTTCATAGACCTTGAAGTGAAGAAGCTTCATTTTGGACTTAAGGTACATGTTTCCTCTCCTATCCATGGTACACACCTTGAGACCTAATCTTATATGAAAACATACCAATGGTTCCAAAGATACCCTACATAGATCTTGTGTGGTTGTTTAAGGACTGCATCACAAATATCAACCCTGATAAGATTCAAATAGGGCCTAAGCACCTTATGTTCTTTGCTATACATTATGCCCAAAACTTGTGAATGGTGACCATATCCCACCCAAATTCCATATATCCCTTAGAGAGGATATGTATGGTGTTTTGAGGCCTTGTTCATGGCCATTAGGATCAAGAAGATTTATTAAGGGCCTAAGGCCCTTTATTTCCTCCCTTGGCCATGGTATAGGTCTTGAAACCCATTCTTTTTATTCAAAACATACTAATGGTGTACATATTCCCAAATAGAGGCATTTTTCATTGCAATTAAGCATAAAAAAGCTTCATTTAGGGAAGAAGGCCCTGATTTTCTTACCTTGGTGATGATATAAACCTATATGCAATTTATGCAACTATATGCAACTAAATGCAATTTCAACTTTATGCAACTAAATGCAACTATATGCAACTGTGTTGGTACCAAAAACATATATTGGCATGATAACTTATCTTGTTGTTTTAACGAGTGTAGGTACCACCAAATAGGTATATGTCAAATCTATCTTCCTCGAGTGATGATCAAGATATAGTAAGAGAGGTTGAAAGTGAGATGTTTTGTACTAGATCTATCGGTTCTAGATCAACTAGGTTGGAAAAGGTAAGGAAAAGATTTCATACCCGCATGCAATTTTTTATTGCTAACAGAGGGTCATGTAATTATGATGTTGAGAGCATAGGTGACATTGAGTTTCCCTTGAGGTATAAACATCTAGTGCAATGATGTGAACCTAAGGAGCTACCTGAAGTGGACACAGATTTCTTCATTGATGGGAGGATGTATTGCATTTCTCCTTCSTCCTTACATGGATTGGGGTTATTTTCCATGGATGGCATAAAGGTCAGCTATGGCACTGTAACTGAATTGATGGAGTATGTCGGACCATTATACAAATACAATCACCGGTTGATGTTGGTTTGATATACGCAAAGTATGCAGAGATACGGAGTTGCCGCAAATTATATACAACTACTAGATAACAATCAAAATAAAGGGGAAACTATGTATATTGATGGAAGGCCAAAATCTACTGGAAACATTGTGGGATTTATAAATAGTACACGACCAGTGGCAACAACTAAGAAACCGAATTGCATATTTGAGGCACGCGAAGGAAATCATATATTTGTATGTGCAACAAAAACAATAGTTTCAGGTGAAGAGTTGTTGATCGATTACAAATTAAATCGAATAGATGGAGGGGGTGCAACTATGGGGGTAAATATCTTACATACCATTCAACTCACCTTTGATCAATCATTGTTACAATTTATCGCTGCAATATTTCAAACTTTTACTGCATAATTTTTTTACAATTGATTTCATAACTCTTGTTGATTAATTTATTGTCTCAACATCTATCCAGGGTGACCGTGGAAAGGCACCCACTTCGCCTCAGCAGGTAAATGTTAAATACAGTAAAAATTTATGACTACAACAACTAAATTTCAGAAATTTCATTATTATTTTTTTTCTATTATTACTGCAATATTTCATTTTCTTAATGTTACAGGTGAATTTCATAACTTTTATTGATTGATTTATTGTGTCAACATCTGTCCAGGGTGACCGTGGTAGAAAATTGCCCACTACATCTCTCCAGGGTGACCGTGGAAAGGAACCCACTGTGCCTCAACAGGTAAATGTTAAATACAGTAACAACTTATGACTACAACAACTAAATTTTAGAAATTTCATTATTTTTTTTCTGTTATTACTGCAATATTTTATTTTCTTAATGTTACAGGTGAATTTCATAACTTTTATTGATTGATTTATTGTGTCAACATCTGTCCAGGGTGATTGTGGTAGAAAAACACCTGCTACATCTGTCCAGGGTGACCGTGGAAAGGCACCCACTGTGCCTCAGTAGGTAAATGTTAAATATAGTAACAAATTATGACTATAGCAACTAAATTTCAGAAATTTCATTATTTTTTTCTGTTATTACTGCAATATTTCATTTTCTTAATGTTACAGGTGAATTTCATAACTTTTATTGATTGATTTATTGTGTCAACATCTGTCCAAGGTGACCGTGGTAGAAAATCACCTGCGACATCTCTCTAGGGTGACCGTGGAAAGGCACCCATTGTGCCTCAACAGTTAAATGTTAAATACAGTAACAACTTATGACTACAATTATTTTTTATCTGATATTACTCCAATATTTCATTTTTTAAATGTTACAGGTGAATTTCATAACTTTTGTTGATTGATTTATTGTGTCAACTTCTGTCCGGGGTGACCGTGTCCGAGTTTCACCTGCTACATCTATCCAGGGTGACTGTGGAAAGGCACCCACAGTGTCTCACCAGGTAAATGTTAAATACAGTAACAACTTATGACTACAACAACTAAATTTCTGAAATTTTGTTATTGTTTTTCTGATATTACTGCAATATTTCATTTTTTTAATGTTACAGGTGAA
>JASDQU010680681.1:17296-39812 GCA_032191745.1 Picea mariana | reverse complement strand
TCTTATCTTTCTATTAGTTGTCAAAATCAACATTTGCTAACATTAAAAAGGTCCCATGTCTTAACACACTTTTATCAAGTTGAATGAAACCTTGTTCCTATTGGGAGTTTTTTTGGGCTAGCTTAGACTTCCCATTATCAAGTCTAGCCACTTCTTACCTGGTAGCACCCAGTATTACCTAGTTCTCCCCTTGTCTTCTTCCTCTCCTAGTGTTCCATTCTCTCCTACATACTCTTTCTCTTTTCCTAGTCCTTCAAATGCTCGGGGAAAGTATTGCCTCTCCTCCTTAGCTTTTCTTCCTTACACCCCTTTTTCTCCATTTTTATTTGGTCATAATATCGATGGGTCCCTTATAGGTCATTATTTCAAGAAAGACCCTACTTGAGATAACCTCTACCTATTTAGGATCAACTATCACTTCTTTCGTCAGTTTTCAAAGATGCCCCCCTTAATGGTCACATTCCATAGCTTGCAACTATGGAGCCCCTCCCAATGGTGTCATCATATCTTCCTTTGATCCTCTCTTCTCCACTGGTACCATTGGTATTTTTCATCTCTACGCTTGCATTGAACTTATGTTTATGCATGTCGCCTCCTACGCTTGCATAAAATACCCCATTGATGTATGCCACCTCTCATTCTTGCACTAAATCTAAACTACCATGTGTTGTTTTTGTTCTTTTGATGACTCTATATTACTAGTTTATAATGCCTATTATGCTCACACTCTCCAGATTATCGTATGTCACATGGGATTCATGTTATGTCCTTGATTAGTGTATGGCGCCTTAATGACTACATAAATCCTAGAACAATGAAGGTCATTTGTTATTCTCATTTTAACTCCAAGTTGCCATATGTTACATTTATTCTTGTGATAACCCTATATTAGAGTGTGTTTCCTCTCTTGCTCATGTTCACTCTTAGTCGGTTTATGTCAACTCACGCCTTTTTCCAATGTCATGCCAGTGTCATCAACTTCTTTCTCTTTCCTTTGTTAGAACTACCCTAACACCACAACCTCCCATCTTTACCTTTTCATCTATCCTCCAATGTTTCCATAAGAGATCATGTTGCTAATCCTACCTCACTTGTGGTAATATACCAACCTTTGTGATGTAGGTATCTAGCTAAACATGTTCTTGCATTGATCATTGCTCATTGTTGGAAATGAAAGTATGTATTAGTATACCCCCTGTATATTGAACATATTCATGATGTACCCAAAATTTTGGACCTCATTATTGTTGTCCTTTTTGTATGCTCCAACAATTGTGCAAGTGACATCCATAAGTCTCTTCCTATTATATTAGTAATATTCCTCTTATTATTATCAATGAAGGAGTTGATAACTATCCCTTATATACACTATGCCTAAATTATCGAGGCATCAAATAACATTATGTTTTTACAATAATATATCAGTCAATGTCATAACGACCCTTTAGGTTCGTAATAGTTTCCAATTCTTCAAGGTGTTAAGAGCCATTATTTCCCAAATCATTCAGAACATAGAAGAAAATTGACCAATAGCTTATACATAGGCGATGAAAGAGATTTTACAACCTTATCATAAATCAAAACCTTTTTACTGATGGTGTCTTCATGGGTTCAAAACCTTACTTTACAAACCTAAAAATATTACTACCTTTCAACATTCTCATGAACCCTTGGTTTTACCATTACTCCTTGTGGGTCATAAATTTCCACTCACTAAATTCATACAAATTGAAATTTTTGTCACTTGCACAAGCCTACATGACATCACAAATATATGAATTCAACTAGGAGTACACCTTTTGCCTTTCAAGTTTATGATCCCCATCAACTTTGGGACTCAATGTCTCTTCATTAAATTCTCCTTCTAATGAGGATGGTATAGACAACTTCAAATGATCCACATATACATTGGAATATTTTCCCATATTTGGTGACCAATCCAAGCAAATAACTTTTATTCATTCTTATCCAAAATCCTAAAATATCATTTTAAACCTTTCTTTGGTGGGTGCAACCACACTTGATCAAACTTAGGAGGTATGTGTTGTTAAATGCTTATCATGCCTTTTTTCGTAACTTGATTGAGACATTAATTGTGCAATTAACAATGATATATATAAATGACAAACAATCTTCCCAAATATTGGGATGTTAAAGCCTCACAACAAATGAACCAATGTTTCATTTATATCCTTGGGATACCCATGAAATTGTAAATAAAGGATACACTTCTCTTCAACTTATATCCATTATCATCTAGAGTGTGGATTAAAATTTTCTTGAGAATCTATTATATCTACTACACATGAATTACCTTGGTTCAATTAAATTATCTGGGATCAACCAATTTACAACGAATTTTATATTTCTTAGGTCAATACAAAATTCACATCCTCCAACTACAAAATCCATACACAACAATAATTGTTTTCCAAGCTCATATTTATTCATGTTGGCTTGCAATTAATTGTGTTGAAGGGTTAAAAATATAATCTCCAAATGTTTCAAATTGTTAAGTACCTAAACCAGATCTACAAATATACTTCAGAAATAACCAAGAATAAACCATAAACCATTCACCATAACAATGAACACAAGAAATATCCAAAACCCTTGAGGTAGGGTAACACCATATATTAATCCTTATGGAAGAATAAAACTCCTCAAGCAATCATTTCTTGTACAATCATAATATTCTTCACTATCTTTCATTACATTGCCTACACTTCTTTATATAGCTCTCTCTATCTCTTAGGAACCTTCAAGAGAGCCTTCTCACATTTATTACATCCAACTACCATAGTGGGTCTTTATTAATATAGTTGACCTAGTCCACCTTACATTGAATGACCACATTCCCATATATTAATTGGCTTCCACTAATAACACATAACTATATTCCCATTGGGTACCTCCCTAGGACCCCATATTACCTCCCTAGGTATACTACATTCCATCCCCCTTCACATGTTTCGTCCTCGAAACATGAGAAGAAACCATACAATATGACCGACTAAGCAATGTAGCCAATTGGTACTAAGTACAACCATTCATCCATCCCAATGGAAGTCAAACATGATGTCTATCTGCTACCTTTCCACCCTTATCTTTCTCTGCATCATGTCAGGGTTGCCATGAGATTGTTTTTGTAGCTTGAGCTCTTCCCGTAGTGTTGGTAGTCCTCCATGCACCTCTTGATCGGTTTCCTGTCTGGTGCCCTGCTGGTGCATAAATGTGTTCATGCACATGCCCTTGCCTTGATGAATTTTGCATCTCTATATGATGTGGATGGCGATATACAACAACTGTAGGAATTTGTTCTTTTTTCTTAAAATCTGCAACACTTTGTGCTTTTGAGTCAATGACCTCCTTAGCTTCATGATTATTTCCTTCTTGTAGTTTTGCTTCATCTCCTTCTACAGACTCTGCCTCTGTTTCAACTTCAGACTGGGCAATAACTTCTTTGCTAGCCTGCATGGGTCCATATTTCTTACTAAGAGACACATCCTGCAATGTGATTTTCTTTTTCTTGTACCACAACTTTAAAAACTTCTTTTTCACATTAATATTAATGGTACCCACTGATTCTATCCAAGGATATCCCAAAACAATATCCACTTCATCCATATCCATAGCATAAAAATCTGAATGCAGCACATATTTATCCATGGTAATCTTAAAATCTTTAAAAATTTGAACATTTTCACCCTCAACATGTGTGCTTTGAATATTCTTTATTGGAACTTGCAATCTATTAACCAACTGAACATTGATAAAATTATGCATGCAACTAGGGTTAATAGAAACAACGATATTTTCGTTATGAATACAGCCATGAACCTGTAATATAGATTTTTCACATGAAAATAAACTCTTGGTTCTCTCTTTATCCTTATTTTCTCCATGAGACCACTTGTCTAACACTATTTTTTCAAATTCTACATTGGAGAGTCTCATCATCTCTTTATAATCAAGCGATTTCCACCAAATGGCATCATCACCTTGCAATTTGAGATCTACCCAATGGGGCCAAGTATCTTCCCATGCTGATTTTCTTTCTTTAATGAATGATTCAATACTAGGGCCATCACATTTCCCTATAAAATACATCTTGCTATGAAAACCCCCCAAAAATAAAACAATAAGTTACCGTTGAAGTTAAAATGCTCATAACTTCACTTCCCGGAATCCGTTTTGGCTGATTTTTTTTTTGAAATTGGGTGAAATTGTGAGAGGAACTCAGATATGTAATTTATTTGGGAAAATTCAGCATCCAGATGCTACAAAAATATAAAATTTATCGCCGTCGTCCGCGAAAAAAATCCTGAAAATTTACAGATTGTAAAACTTCAATATCTTGACTTCCCGGACTTCGTTTCGGACGATTTTTTTTTTAACTTGAGTGTTTTTCTGAGAGGAACTCAGATATACAACCATTTTCTGCAATTTTTTCACAGAAATATACCGAAAACTTCGAGAATTTCGCGGCCCTATTTTTTCTTCTCTGAAAAAAAAAACAAAATCTGCAAAAATAAAAAATATTTGCCCACAATGTCTGCCCAAGGAAAGTGCTCTTATACCAATTGTTAAGTACCTAAACCAGATCTGAAAATATACTTCAGAAATAACCAAGAATAAACCATAAACCATTCACCATAACAATGAACACAAGAAATATCCAAAACCCTTGAGGTAGGGTAACACCATATATTAATCCTTATGGAAGGATAAAACTCCTCAAGCAATCATTGCTTGTACAATCACAATATTCTTCACTATCTTTCATTACATTGCCTACACTTCTTTATATAGCTCTCTCTATCTCCTAGGAACCTTCTAGAGAGCCTTCTCACATTTATTACATCCAACTGCCATAGTGGGTCTTTATTAATATAGTTGACCTAGTCCACCTTACATTGAATGACCACATTCCCATATATTAATTGACTTCCACTAATAACACATAACTACATTCCCATTGGGTACCTCCCTAGGACCCCATATTACCTCCCTAGGTATACTACACAAATGATCTTCACAAATCTTGCTAAAAGTCAAAATATCATCCAAGGAGGCTACAATAAAGATGTTCGAGAAATGGTATTAAGATATCATCCATCAATCTTAGAAGTGTTGTCATAGTATTGTGTAATATAAATTGCATAATGACTCACTCATGCAATCCATGTGTTTTTTTTAAAGTAATATTCCAAGTTATTCTTTGTGTATATTGTCATATTGGTATCCTTACTTCTAATCCAACTTCATGATAGCACATGCTTCCAATATTTGGTTGATTAGTGCCTTTATTATTTGTAGGGGATATATATATATATATATATACTAATACTATAATCTTGTTCAATCTAAAAGATCTACACATTTTCTCTAACATCCATCTTTCAATAGAAATGTCGGCTACACCTGTGGACCTGCACACCTGCGAAACTTGTGGACCTGCACACCTGCTACACTTGTCATCAATGAATTACTTCCTATCTTGTTGAATGCCAAGGTCCCACTCAAGAAAAATCGCTATCCTAAGTTGTTTTTAAAAAGAACTTCTTGCATCTTGTTGAGAAAGTAGAGACATTGTAATATGGCATTGCCATATTACAATGTAATATGGAATTACCATATTACAATGTAATATGGGAACCCCATATTACATTATAATATGGCATTGCCATATTACAATGTAATATGGAATTACCATATTACAATGTAATATGGGAATCCCATATTACATTGTAATATGGCATTGCCATATTACATTGTAATATGGGATTAGCATATTACATTGTAATATGGTATTGCCATATTACATTGTAATATGGTAATACCATATCTTGTGTTATTTAAAAAAATAAAATTAAAACAATCGTTGCAATATCAACGATAGTTCGTCGGAAGTCAATTTTTATTTTGAACAACTGTGGCAATAGGGACGAAAGTTCGTTGCAATTTGCCATGGTTTTTCGTCGCACATACAACATCTATGTCATAAGTTTGGTTTTGACATAAATTTCCGTCGCTATTGCCAAAGATTTTCATCGCCATTTGCCACGGTTTTTTGTCGCACATACAACATATGTGTCATAAGTTTTTGTCTTGGCATAAACGTTCATCGCAATTGCGACGAAATTGCGTCGTAATTTCCACTGTTGTGCCTCGTAATTGCGATGAAGTTTCATTGTAATATCGATGATTCATTGGGTATTTTTATGGTGATGACACGTGGAGAGCTAATTTCGTCGATGTTTCCACGAACACCTGGATCGTGGATATAGCGACGAAAAAAAGTCTCAACTTTTGTGGAAATTGCGATGGATAAGTGTGGCAATATCAACAAAAACCGTCGCAAATTTGGTCATATGTACTAGTGCAAGGACTTAAGCCCCTAAGCTTATCCCCTATTTCCAACCTTTCATCCCCCTCTTCCCTTACCCACCCCATGGAAGCTTATTCCCCCATCACTCTTTCTTCGTGGTTGGTTTGCATGCAACGATGTTTAATCTTTATTAATGTTCTACATATTACATATACAAAAACTGGCTCATGTTCTTTAACACTTAGGCTCTCCGACCTAATAAACACATAATCCTATTGGTTTATCAATACTCAGCTCACCAGCCTACAAACATGATTTACAATTCATAAACATAATTACAACAAGGCTCGTCCTTGGGGATATTACAATCTTCTCCCCTTATTTTTGCACTGTCCTCAGTGCAAATTTCACACAACATCAACAAGATTTCCAAAATCTTCAAAAAGATGTGGGTATTCTACCTGCATAGCATCCTCATGCTCCCATTTCACGTCCTCGGGATTGTGCCAGGTTCACTGGACCTTTACAATCCCTATGGCTCAATTCCAAAGCTGTTTTCTTTTCCGGTCCAATATGCGCATAGGATGCACTTGCAGGACACCTTCTTGCTCCACCTGAATCACATTCCAATAGATTACATGATTAACATCAGGTATATATTTCTTAAGCAATGAAACATGAAACACATTATGTACATTCATGGATGCAGGTAATGAAAGCATATATGCAACTGGCCCAATCCTTTCTAGGATTTCAAATGGTCCACAAAATCTGGCTGGCAACTTGGCGCAGTTTCCCAGCTTCAGGGAACTTCTGATAGCTTTTACTTTCAGCAAAATGTGCTCACCCACTTTGAATTCCCTGTGGACTCTCTTTTAATCAGCATAACTTTTCTCCCTGTCTTAGGCAACTTTCAAATTCTTCTTAATTTTTAGCATCTATTCTTCCATTTCCTTTAGTAACTCTGGCCCAAATACTGCCCTATTAGCTGGATTATCCCATCTTACTGGAGTATTTCACTTTCTGCCATAAAGTGCTTCAAATGGGATCATCTTCAATGATGCTTGATACCCATTATCGTAGGCGAATTCTACCAAGTGTAGGTAGTCTTCCCATTTCGATGGTTTGTCCATCACATACATCCTCAGTATGTTTTCTATTACTCGATTCACCTGCTCTGTCTATCCATCAAACTCAGGATGATAGGCTATTCTAAAGTTCATATTTTTTCTGAATCCTTTGAACAACCCTTTCCAGAAATTTTAGGTAAATTTCGGGTCTTTGTCAGACACAATTGTCTTGGGAATACCGTGCAATCGTGCTACTTCCTTCATAGAAATGTCGGCAACATCCTCTTCCTTGTGAGTAGTCTTTAGTGTAATAAAATGGGTATCTTTTGTAAACTTGTCCACCACCAGCATGATTGAATCATGCTGCTTGTCTCTTCTGGGAAATCCTGTGATGAAATCCATTGTCACCACTTCCCACTTCCACTCAAGAATGGGTAAAGTTTGCAGCAATCATGTTGGGTGTGTGTGCTCAAATTTAACCTTCTGACACTCCATACATCTGGTGATGTATTCTGCAATATCTTTCTTCATACCTGGCCAAAAGTAATGGCTCTTGACTGCTGCCACAATTTTTTGATATCCAGGGTGCCCAACATAAGACACATTATGCATCTCATGCAAAATCACAAGTTTCAAATCCTAGACATTAGGTACACAAACTCTGTTTTTGTATAGAAGTATTCCGTCAGTTTCCAATTTATAAATCTCCACTTTCTGTGGCATCTTACCTTGCTGTAGCTTTGCTACCAAATCCCTATACTACAAATCTGCATTTGCATCTTCCAAAATTTTGCTTTTAATATCATTTCGGTACATGATAATGGATGTAGCTTGTAATTCATGTACTCTCATGTTGAGTGCATCAACCACTTTATTTTCCTTCCCTTTGATATGCTTGATATCAAAATCATACTCACAGAGAAACTCCAACCACCTACTCTGTCTAGCATTCAAGGTTGGCTGATCAAACAAATACTTCAGACCGTTATGGTCTGTCCTCAGTTTGAACCTCCTTCCCATGAGGTAATGCCTCCATTTATTTAGAGCATGTACTATGGCTTCCAACTCCAAATCATGAGTTGTGTAGTTCCTTTCGTGCTCTTTCAACTTTCTGGATTAATAACAAATTATGAATCCATTCTGAATGAGGACTCCTCCCAGTTCTTCTTTGCATGCATCTGTGCACACCACAAAGTCTTCATTCAGATCTGCAATCCTCAGGATTGGAGCACTGGTTAACAGTTGCTTCAATCGTCGAAAGATTTTTTTACAATCTTCTATCCACTGAAATTTCTTCTCTTTCCTTTGCAAGGAAGTGATAGTTTGAGCTATCTTCAAGAACCCTACGATAAACCTTCTATAATAACCAGCTAGACCCATAAAGGATCTGAGTTATGTCATGTTCTTTGGCACTGACCTTTCTCTGATGGCCTCAATCTTCTCAGGATCTACAACTATCCCATCCTTCGAAATAATATGCCCCAAGTAATGGATTTGCTCCTGATAAAACGAGCAATTTCTCAACTTGGCATATAGTTGGTGCTCTCGTAGCACCTGCAACACCATCCTAAGATGTTTCTCATGTTATTCCTCCGAATTGGAATACACTAGAATGTTATCCAGGAAGACTATGACAAACTTGTCTAGATAGTCCCTGAATACACCATTCATCAAGCACATAAAAACAACGGGTACGTTCGACAGTCCAAACGGAACCACTGTGAACTCATAATGACCATACCTTGTTCTAAAGGCGGTCTTGTTGATGTATTCATCCTTTATCCTTACCTGGTGATATCCCGATCTGAGATATATCTTCAAAAATATCTTCACATCCTTCAACTGATCAAAGATGTCATCAATTCTCGACAGAGGATATTTGTTCTTTACAGTTACTTTGTTCAATTGTTTGAAATCGATACACAATCTCAATGTCCCGTCATTCTTCTTCACGAACAAGACCGGGGCACCCCAAGGTGACACACTTGGGTGTATGCACCCCTTCTTCAGAATCTCTTCAAGATGCAATTGCAACTCTTTCAGCTCTGGAGTACTCATACTGTAAGGAGCTTTCGACACTATAGCTGCTCCAGGCATCAAGTTTACAGAGAAGTCAATATCTCTCTTTGATGGTAGTTTGTGTATCCCCTGAAATACATCTTCAAACTCCTTTAGTACTGCATGATCTCCAATACTTGACACCTTATCCTTAGGTGTTTCCTCCACATGGGTTGCAAATAATTGATAGCCTTTCCTGTAGCACTTCTTTAGTTGCATTGCTGAGATTTATTTGATAGAAACCAATCTGGGAATTCCTTCGACTGTTTTCCGATTTCTTTCCTCATCTAGGCAAGGGAATGCCTTGTTACGACAGTCCAAGATGGCATGGTGTTGGTCCAACCAGTCCATCCCAATTAGACAGTCATCAGAACCTAAATGCATAACATTCAATTTAGCCTTTGTGCTCAGTTCATTCATGTCCATAGGACATGACTTAACCAACTTAGTGACTTTCCTCTTGGTTCTTGTAGCCATCTACACTAACCAGGACTTTTCATGTTTTCTTCTCGACAAATGAAATCTTTCGACCACTCTAGGATCTATATAACTATGGCTAGCCCCTTAATCAATTAAAATAGTAAATGGTTGGTTGTTAATCATACCTTACACTTCAATCATGTGCGACTAATATTCAACTTGCTTGATGTCTAGGGCTACGTATATCCTTGGCATTCTACTGTCCATGTCCTCCACTGTTTCATCTTGCTAAACATTATGGAAAACTCTAACTTTGCCATTTTTGTGGGGACCATATCTGTACTTGTGGTTCTCTTTACAACCCCAACACTTAATGGGCATCTTCCTTGGCCTTTTTTCCCCTACATCAACCATTCTCATCTCTCTAAACAATGGCTGTCCTTGAGGACTGTTTCTTAAAAAGGGAGGTTTAGTTCCCTTCTTCCTCTGATCCATTTGGAATTTCTTCTTGTCTTCCCAAGCCTTCCAGAAAGTAGGCTTCTCTCTTTGTTGCTCATATAAGAATTTCGCTCTCCCTATAGTTTCTTCCATAGTATTAGGATCGTCATACCGAATCTTGTCACAAATGGAAGGCAACAGTCCAGTCAAATATCTTTGAATCTTGACAGTTTCATCCTTGATGAGTAGAACATACTTCAGCAATTTCAAAAATCTTCGTTCAGATTCATCAATGGTCATGATGCCCAGCTTGAGTTCAAAGAAATCTTTCATCTTCCTGTCATAATATCTTTTAGTCAATTATTTCTTCTCAAAATATCTCTTGAATTCCTTCCAAGTGATATCTTTCTCTCTAATGTGATGCACCTGCACAAGTTGATCCCACCACATGGATGCCTTCTCCTTCAGTTGATACATTGCAATTCTTCCTTCTGTATGAGAAGAATAATTTTGCAGTTGGAAATATTTCCTCTTGCCAGGCAACCATGTCTCGACATCTTCCTCCTTCTTATGTTCTCCATAAAACTTAGGAGGCTTAATCTTGTTCATTTCTCCCTTCAGTTCATCCACTCCAGATCTCTTGTGCTTTCTGGTAGGAGATGGGATTGAACTATTATGTGCCCTCCTCTTGGAACGACCTTGGGAATGATGATGGTGTTTACCAACACTCCTTGATCTTATTCTCTCATAATTCGGGTGACTCCCTTTTTTGCTCAAGTCTCTCTCCTGGTCCAACTTATTTTCTATTCTTTCCAGACTCTTCATCAACTTTAAGTTGAATTCACCTTGTTTATATTGACATTTCCTGAGCTTTCTGCTATCTGTTCGGTGATTTTGGGCATATTTTTGCAATTTTTTAATGATCTTCATCATATGCTCTTCCTTATCTATCTCTTATCCATGGCCATTGGAGTTCGACCCTTCAACTCCCAAACGAACATCCATCCCTTTAGCTTCATTCTCTGAACTGGAATCATTCTGTGGTTCCTCCATTTCTTTGCACTCAGTGGAAACTCTAAACAATTCTGGCACTCATTAAAACTTCTGCAATCACAATGTGAAGACAACTGGAATTTGTCAGGCCATTAATCCTTAACAAATCCCACAACATTCATAAACAAATCTGACTCAAGAAAATGTTCAGTTTTCATTCTCTGTGATTCTCATTCAATCAAGAATCCCCACAGATTTCTACTTTCAGAACTCCGCTTTGCTAATTTTTTGGGCACTAGCCCCTTTCTCTTAGTCCCCAACCCATGCGACCATGGGTCGTGACTAGGGGCTAGATCTCAAGGTTCTCTAATCAAGACTTCAGCTTTCAGAAAAATCCAATCATGGCACATCAATTACTCAGATTTTCGAATTACCGAACTTGCGAGGCATGCGGATCAACCATCCACCATACATAACATCTGACAATAGACATACACAAGGGAAATTCTGCCATCGAAGCCTTCAGAACTTCAGAGTTTCGAGTTTTGGAGGTTCGGTACTTCTGTCCTGGAAGCTCTCACACTCATTTCCCTCCCAACTCCTGACTTCCAAACTTCCTACCTTTCTAGCTTTCGGGCCCACAACACAGCTCTCACCAACCACGATGGTGACATGTGGTGTGCTTAAGAAGGTCCACATTACCTCAGGTGACACCATCCGGTCCCACTGCGTCTACTTTTCCTTCAAGGCCCACTGGTACGTGGCACACATCCCATGTGTCCACATCCATCCAAGTGACGTCATCCTGACTCACTACTTCGTCTCTTCAGGATTTTGTGATTTCAGGCTTCAGGAGTTTGTGCGTCAGCACATCCCATTTCTCCTGACAACCAAACTCCCAAAATTGCAATTTGCTCTTTTGCTTGATCCAATGGTCGAGATATTTTCCTATATATACGGTGTAGATCTCCTCGAGGTTTCAGATTTTTGGGTTTTATAGGTTTGTGCCTCAACGCACCCCGCTTCTCCCGAAAACCAAACTCCCGAAAGGCTTCCAGGATATCCTTCCTGCACCTTCTACGGATCTAATGGTCGTAAAGGTTTCTCCTCTCCTTCCGAACAGATCCTATGACTCCAACACCCCAAATGTTGATCACTCTCTCTCTCTCTATCTCTCTCTGGTCAAATACCACATCGGCTGTGGTTTTATTCTACCGCCACTCCTCCTGAGCTTCGTAACACGACCAAGTAACCCCTTGGCACTCAGAAACAATCTAAGGTTTGAAATTAGTCCTCCAGACACAATTTCCTCTTGAAAACTTGGGTCCAAAGACCACTTATCTTGCCCATCTAGGCTCAGCATTGAAAACATGGCTCTAATACCATATTGTAACATCCCCAACTATCAACCCCACGGTTCAGACAACACTACTACGTGAAACATTCTCATAAATTTATATATATCATGCATATTAAATCTAATTGACATATTTTAATGAAATTTAACCAATAATACAGAGTAATCACAGTATTACTGCTAACATACATAATTAATGGAATTAACAGTAATATCATTGCAATGGAATACATGATAATATTTCAAGCATCACAGACATGCATTTTAATTGAAATTAAAACAAAAAATTAATACTTATCTTTGAAACTATAATAACTCCACCAAATACGTGAAGAACTTCCATGAACCTCCCATCCTTAGACAATGTTGCTCATCACGTTCAGTAGTGGGTCACCCCAGAGCTGGGACCAAGCTCCACCCATGGCAAGGGAATCCTAGACTAGGTTGAGGTTACATGAAAACTGCACATAGCAACCGGAAGGATTCTCTCCAGAAGCCTTCTTACGCCCACTACTCACAAACTCTTATTCCCCACATGTCTGTTCCACCCGAGAGTATACACCTTCACAAGCATAGTCCACCGGTGCTTCACCTCCCTCTATGGGTCTCGGCAACAGGCCGGATCAGGAATTCTTAGGGCTCCGTAGCTGGTGCTGGACTCTCTTTGGGAGAAAACCACTTCCCAATAGACTCTCTCACCTGGAGAGAGCTTCTCTCAGGCCTGACAACATGCCGCTTCTACCACGGGCCTGACAACCTAGTTCTTCAACTAGTTTCCAACTCAATTCTCGCAAGTTCAGGATAACAATAACAACATTAGCATTTGGTTAACTCACAGGTGACAACAACAACAGGAAAACGGGGTGTAGAAACAAGAAATGACAATGGGCCACTAAGAGATGACATGGTTTAGGTAACACCAATTTTCAGGATGCGTGACAAGTAATCCACGCAGAGGTCAACACAGACTCAACAGTTCGGACAGAGGGTGTACCGAATTATCAAGAAAACATCACAGGCCTCGAGTTTCAAAGCTAGATGAGGCTTAAAGAACTCAGACACATAGATCCCTCGATTCAGACAACCAATGACATAATGGAGGACCAACGCCGAGACCAGACGAAATTCTCGGTTTTAGACAGTCGATGGCAGAATGGAGGACGAACCCCCGACTCAGTTGATGCTTCATTTTTTAAATGCATGCACCTAGGTCGACACTTGTCTTCCTGGGGTTGTGTGCGTTCCCTTTTGCACACGTTGGAGCTGCATGCATTACCTCTCCCAGAACTTAGGATAAAAACATGTTTTGTCTCACATCTTTAGAATAATAATAAAATATTATTCACAATGACTTAAGCCCCTAATATTAACCCCTCTTTCCAACCTTTCAACCCCCTCTTCCCTTATCCACCTTGTGGAAGCTTAGTCCCCCATCACTCTTTCTTCGTGGTCGGTCTGCATGCAACGATGTTTAATCTTTATTAATGTTCTGCATATTACATATACAAAAATAGGCTCCTGGCCTTTAACACTTAGGCTCTCCGGCCTAATAAACACATAAGCCTATCGGCTTATCAATACTTGTCTCACCAGCCTACAAACATGATTTACAATTCATAAACATGATTACAACATGGCTCATCCTTTGGGATATTACAGCTACAATCATCAACATCTCTCAGGTTTGTAAGCTGGAGAATGTCTCACATAGCTGTAATCATCAATAGTCACATGGTGTCAGAATCAAGAAATGAGGGATCTTTGAAAATGTCTCTAATTCTAATACATCATGAAAACTTTGATTTTATTTTTCTGAGACTATTAACAACTATTTTTAAACCCTGAACCACTGTCACCAAATTGGCCTTTGAAACTAGTCTTGAATTTGTGAAGGTTCATTCTTAACGATTGAGGTCAACACCAAGCATATGATATACCATTGGAAATGTCTCACATTGCCCTATAACATCATTTAAAGGCTCGATTTTCCTTTTAATTTAGATATCATAACAAAAATTGATAAGGAAATCACTGCTATGGATTTTGGCCATTTAGGAGACGTGCAATTTGTTCCCTTTATAGACTGGTCATGAAAACTCAGAATTAAGAAAATTATAGATCATTGGAAAAATTATCCTCATCCCTATATGGTAAAAGCACTGAATTTTATACAAAATGGGCATCTTTTATTTTATTTTCTGTTAAAGATCATGTCCCTTTGGGACTTGCCTAGTGACCAACGAAAGGGGCCAACGTTGAAAATTTTTCAAATTGAGTTTTCAGTTCATAAAATATGAACTGTGCAACCTATATATTCCATGATACTATATTCATTGGTAATTGTAAAGAAGGAAGTCGATCACCTCCTCTTCTTTATGCCCTACCAAGGTGTTAAAGGTTGGGAGTGCTAATAGTTTTTGTCCAAGGTAGGAAATATCATTTGAACTTATGTTCCTTGGCCTTTTGGGGGTATCATCCCCATCGATTGATTGAGAGGCACTTAGCCATCAGGGTGGAGAGTGGGTCTAGAGGACCCCACCCCTTACAAAATAGTGGAGTGGGAGCTTCTAGGTGGGTCTTTGATTTACATAGAATTGACGATCTTCTTTTAAGTTGGCCTTGGAGAGGATGGGGGAGATGCGATATTTTTTAGGCATGGGGGTAAATTAAGTTTGTTGAGTCTCTAGAGCATTCCCTTTCTAGTAGGGAATGGTCCATACAAAGATCACTAGTAGGGAAGAATACTTTATCCTATGGTGGTGACTTTGATACTTGAGGAAAGTGTTAGGGAGATTGATGTATCACACTTGATGCCAAATAAGCCTAACGCCCCAAATGTACAAAAATTCTTTCACATCCATTGAAATATCAACCTTAAGGCATACCTTTTTTGAGGGAATGGGTTGAAGAACCGAGCTACTTTGTGGCATATAATTAAGGTGCTAATTGGGGAAGAGATTCATTCTAGAAATGGCTGAAACTGTAGGGGAATTCCACTTATATCAAATAATAAATTCTGGAGGCTTCTTTGGTTAAAATATCTTCATGCCATTTTGAAAAAAAATAACTAGAGTGTTTTCACACATCCATGGGCCATGAGGTATACTTCATGACAATTCTTTTCAACCCCCAAAAGGGATTTGGAAAAATATTGTAGTTAGGCTATGGATGGCCATGCAAATCCATCTATGGTGTCCTCAGGCCTTATTGGCCTAGGCCTTGATCACAACTTCTAGTGGAATATGACCCACCAAATACCTTGATATAGTGTACTTTTTCTAATTATCAAAGATAAAATAATATTCAGAATCCTGAATATGAACATAATATTGATCATGAGGGTTTTGCCTTGCGTACCTCCTTTAATATAAGATTCCATGAGGCCTTGGGACAAACCATGTTGGCTAACTCCTAGATCAATCTCTTATGTAATTTGACAAAATGGAAAATACATGTGTATGGATGGCCATTTAATCGACCCCATGCATCATTATGACAAGCATGTAAGGCTGCAACCTTAAGCTCATGTGAGATCTACTAAATCCAAAAAGAATACAAGTTATGGTGAGGGAAATGACTTGTAATCTAACCCTAAATCTTTTCATAACTTAAAATCATACCAAACCTTAATTTCTCTCCTTTATTTCAAACATTAAAATTGAAAAATAATTAACAAAAATCTCTTATTAAAAAAAAATCACATGAATTTAATAGGTAACCTTCTCATGATCAACCTTCCCATGAAAAAAATCAACCCCATACATCCTTATACAAAATGTCTCACCCTTATGAGTACCACTAAATCCCAAAACCATAGATATTGTATTGAGGGCAATAACTTCTAATCTAACCATAAATCTTTTTATAACGGGAATCATACCACACCTTAATTGCTCTCATCGATTTCAAACATTGGAACCAAAAAATAATTAATAAAAATCTCTTTTGCTCTCATCGATTTCAAACATTGAAACCAAAAAATAATTAATAAAAATCTCTTTTAAAAATAATCCACGCGAGTTTAATAATTAACCCTAGTACCATTATGTTTTAAAGTTACAATCACCTTTGAATCCCCTAAACCGTGTCTAGGTGATCATGCTCCATACGAATGTACTAGGTAATATAGAATGTCTTACGATTCTTTTAAAATCCATAGGATAATTAAGACACGTAATAAATATTTTATTTTATTGGAGAAAAAGAAGGGGTAACTTATATATAAAGATGTAAACTCTATGTGTTTGCCCACCATGGTTAGCTTTGAATACGAGTGAGAACGTGGAGGGTGGTGTGCTTACATGGAACTTTGAACCATGGTTTTAGCAATTGTTCTTACATGGAACTTTGAACCATAGTTTTTTGTTTTTTAATAAATCTTCTTGACAATTTTGTAAAAAAACCTGCTAAATTTACTCAGCTTGATTTTTGTTTTAATGTATTTGGCAACTTTTTGTCCAAAAAAACCTAAATTTACTCAGCTTGATTTTTGTTTTAATGTATTTGGAAACATTTCTTCCAAAAATGCTTACCAATTTTGCTTTGTGTGGGTTGTAATATGTTAGACAATACTTTGTTTTAAAAACTTGCTAATTTTATTTAATTTTACTTAATTGATATTAATTTTGAAATATTATTTAATAAATATTAAAAAATAAAATGTACGAAATAACTTTTTATTTTAAAAATAGTTAATTTATTTAATTGATTTGATTCGAAGTTATATGTGTGAAGCACAGATTGAGCGTTCTCCTCACATCAATGGCCCATACAAGATTTGTCTGCCAATAGTTATGAATAAGATGGCTGGATACGAAGACCAATTGGCTTTGAGTTGTTTCCACAACTGGGTTAGTATGGGCAGACCAAGGGATATCATTTAACGAAGTAGGTGATGAAACATGTTACATCACCATGAAGACTACATCACATACTCATCCTCAGATGTCCAATGGAAAATTTGACAATTGATTAAACTATTGTTGGAGTACCAGAATCATCATTTGATCATAGACAAGGTTCTAGTAGAGAGTTCCTCAAATGTCTCAGTGTTGCATGAGGGTAAGGGTATCAAACCTGGGTTTAATAATGTATGGTTTGCAATGAGTTCCTCGAAGATTATCTCTCTCCAATAATTCTCATTTCTATCTAGGTAAATCAAGTAAGAATAGGCACGGACAAATTATAGGTAGGTTAGGTATTTGAATGAAAACTTGGTAGGGGCCCCATTTAGCTTGGCTTGTGAGGTCCAAGAGAAATGGGGGACTTCTTGTGGCTACAACATTGACCTTACAAAATCTTGAATGTTGAAAGACAATAAATTTTCAATAAGTTCCTTAGAATCTCAGACGACACCCTTTGAGGCGAGGGTTATGAACCACATATTTTTCTTTGATTTGGTTCACAACTAGATTTGAATCCATGCTCACCAACAAATGGAGAATTCTTAAGTCTAAGGCATTTTGGAGGCCCTAAACTAACGCTTCATATTCTTCCATGTTATTGGTGTTAGAGAACTGTAATCGAAAAGAGAAAGGGATTTCCTTTCCCTTGGGATCACACAAAAGGACCCCAGCACCGGATCCATGCTTGGATTTGACACCATCAATTTCCATGCTCCAAATCACTTCTTCTAGCTTAGGAGGAGGGAGATGAACATCTTCTTTAGATAACATAGTATAAGTACCCATCCCCATGTCTTTAAAATGCACATGTCTCAAGTTGTAGGAAATATTTTGGTTCTCCTAATAACAACTTCTACACTCTTATGAGGAAAGGTGAAGTGGGTTCCTTCCATGAAGTAGCAACCTTGGTTGACCTTGGAGGACCACTCTCTTCCTGAAAGCATACCATACACTTTAGGTATATATGCTACAATTACATGTAGGCGCATGGTCACATTAGGAGCTTGGTTGAAAGCAATGTATAAGTCTTTGATGAAACCAATTGTTTCTACAATTTTTGAATCCAAAGATAGCAGGTCTTTTCAAGGACCTGTGCACTCAAGACCCAACCTCCTCATAACTTGAAGGGACATGAAATTGTTCTTAGCTCCTGTGTCAATGACAAAATTATGGAGCATAAAATCATATGTCTTTACTAAGACATAGAAAGGAAGAACTCCCGGGTCTAAATCGATGGAACCTTATGCTTCCTTTCGTTGAGAGGAGACCTCTTTGGAAAAAGGATCACTCTAGTCTATTTGTGAAGTAGGATTGGCTTATATGACACGTGAATGGCTTTCAAATTGAGTAGGTGTCCTAAGAGCATCTAATAATGTCATATGGGATGGGACCTTGGCTAGATATTCAACTACATTGTAAGGTACATGTATTAGGAAGCGTGGTGGTGGATCATTAGGTAAAACCTTGTTTGGAGCCCAAGAAGCTCTGTTCTTCGGAGGAGAAGGTGATCTACCACTCATGATAGCTTTGTTTTTTCCATTGTTTTTAGGATCAGTTTTGGCCCCTTCCACTCCTTGTAGATTTGGTCGAGAGGCCTAATTCCTAGTTTCTACAACAAATATTCCAAAGGAAGGAGAGTTATCATCACAAGGCACAACATCTTCCATGCTAACTTCATCATTCGAAGAAGTGGAGGTAAGTTTTTTATTTATTGGAGGTAAAGGTGCCTTGTCCGTCTTGGAAAATTCCAAGTGGTGTGTATATGAGTAACAATACTTGAGATCATGGAATTCCTAACAAAAGTGGCACCAATCCACTTTCGCAACATTATGCCTAGGAGGGGGAGTAGGAGGAAGAGGAGGCCTTGACCTCAAAGGAGCAATAAACTGCTAGTCATTTACTTTTTGATTTAAGGAAAGGATTTGATTTTTCATGTTCATTAATAATTTTAGTGTTTCATAACTTTCCCTTTCTTCCATCCTTGAAGTTTTGGCATGTAGAGGCTCATATCGAGGACTCCCATTTCAAACTACTTCATTCCTATGCCTCCTATTAAAATGGGGTTGTGCTACAGATGAGGGAATCATATCATATTCCTCCACGTTTTTCTCAATTTCTAAGGCACTAGCCTTGGCCACATATAAAGTGTGTATTGATTTGTCTTTCAATATGTACCTTACATTTGGATTCATTACGATCATGTAGTAGTGAAAAAAATTCTTCCCAGATAGTTGGGAAGTAGTTGGGATCCTGTTCAAGTTGGAGGTAAAGTGTTGATTGAAATTAAAAATTGGCTCCCCCTCATGAATGGAGATGGTTGTGAAATCCCTGAATAGGGAAGCCACACCACCTACTCAGAAATTTTTATTTAACTCTTGGACCATTGTGTCCCAATATGAAACAATATAATTGGGAAGCAAGTGATACCATCTTATTGCTTCCGCTTCAAAGGTCCTTAAAAATAGTCTAATGTTGACATCATGAATTGTTATGTCCATAAGTGCTAATGCATCATAAACCTTTTGTATATGTTCCTTGACATTCAATGGACCAATCCCACAAAACTTAGGAATCCGATTTTGGGCATCCATGATCTTTGGGAATGTCATGTAGAGGTCGAGCCAACCTCAAAGGGATCATGGATTTCCAAGGAATTTGCATCGAAACATATTTGTAAGAAAAACAACAGTGGTTTGAATAATTAAGGGAACAACCTGAGGATTGGTAACTGTTAATGGATTGATAGATTCTTGTTTTAGTATGGGGTTTTGAATGGAAGAAGAGTAAGATGGTGACTTTTCTTATACAACAAGTGTAACAAGTTTCTTTAGTTTCCTAGATGTATGTGTCTCACTACTTTTTTTCTTTCACATTTTGGCTTTTTGTAACCCCGAGAGACATTGTTTCCCTAGTTTTAGGATGTTTTTTCCCTACCAACTTGCAAGGGAATCAAGTAATGTATTTTGATTACAAGAGACGTATCACACCATTAATCCTACTTTTTTTGACGAGGTGCTAAAGTAAACCAATTTAAACACGAAGTTTGTTTTAGTTCTTCTCCAAGTGAAAGATAAACTATGACAGTTGATGATTGTTGACATGAGTTTGAACAAGTAGGATCAGAGACTCACAAGGTATGAGAAAAAGGAAAAATCGATGGTATTTATGGCTCCCTTATGCAATGGAATTATAAAGGGAACTAAACTATAAAAACTACCAAGGAAAGCCAATGGATCACTTGACAACCTTGTCTCGCGTTTCCGTCAAAAGGTGGAGGAAAAGAAACCAAATAATTTGGGTTTGATGCTCAATAAAAGTTTTGGATACAAGTAGAACAAAACATGTTTGCAAGATCCCCAATAGAGTCACCAGAAAATGGACATATTACAATAAAAACCCATCCATTGAGAGGGATCCCACCTATCCGACAGTGAAGCCRGTTACAACCTCTTTGATAACTCGACTAAAGGCATATACTACCCTTACCTTAGATGGTCCTGTGTCTAAGGCGGTGAAAAGGGGAAGAAGGAGAGGTGAGAGACTTGCATAAAATTCCTCTCAGGACCACCCAATGTGGCATTTTCCCCTCTTATCTCCCTCAGTGGTCAAACAAGCCCAGGGTTTATTTTTTATGGAAAAGTGGGTGAAAATGAGATTACTTATTTTTGGACTAGCAAACTAATAAAAGTGAAAAACAAGTTGTTCGCCCCTTATGACCTTGGAAAAATGTTTGAAACTAGTTCCTGGGGTAAATCATGGTTCAAAACAATTTTTTGGTGAATGAATTGTACAAAAATACTGAAAACTAAGAGTCAAAAAGCCTTTGGAAAGATACAACCATAACATTTAAGGTTGTTGTAAGTGATCAAAACAAGTTGTTTGGGCCTTTTAATGCATGGAAATAAGTTCAGAATTTCTTGGAAAGTGGTTTTGGGACTTTTAAAGGTTGAAACTGGGATCTGAAAATGTAATTCTAGCCCTTCAGTAAGCTACAACAACTTATGGAAAATGATGTAATTGGAAGAAAACTAATATTTACCAGGGTGTTGGGTGGACTGACGAAAGGTTTAAGACTTTAAGCATGTATAAATTGTAATTTTTAAGTTGATTAATCACATGCAAGGTTACCACATAGTTTTGAAGGTTCTCCAGATCAGGCTCACACCTAATATCTCACAATTTTTATGCTTAGTATAAAAAGAGTGAGCTTGAGTACACCACTTGGTCAGAACGAAGAGTTTTCCATGCGATTTAGAGAAGGAGGGGTTATCCCTTTCTTGACACTAGTGCTTTCTGTCTCTTAAATCCATTTGGATGGAAAAATGATACTGGCATGAAGGAAGAGGCTCAAGACCCCCCCGAGGGAGTTTAGTTGAGCTTACCTGATCCGGATTTATGTAGGAACACAATGAAATACAAAAATACACATAAACGCAGAGATGCAATGGAAATAAGACTTAATTTCATTAATAAAAAATGACTGAAAAATGCTTACAGACAGAATGGAAATAAACTAGCTAGGGCATTGGTAGCTTATCTCTGAGAAGAGATGTGGTGGCTACTAGCCTCTGAATTGCCTGTTACAATGAGGCTCGAAGGCCTATATATTACTGAGAAACAATGGAAAACCCTAAACATCCAAAAACCTAACCCTAGGAGATGAAACGCCATAATATGGGCCCCGTTGGGGTAAATTGGTACATCAATTTCCCGGGGTCGTAACTTTGGCATACTATCTCCGTTTGACGCACATGATACATCGTTAGAAATATCTATCCGAGGACTACATTGCTAATAGTGAATATCGAGTCCGAAATGAACTCATATTCGCCAGAGCATTCATGCCCAAAAAACGTCGTTTAGGGCCTCAAAACAACTTCGAAAGTTCAGGACCCGAAGAACTGCTAAAAATAGTAAATTGTGCTACAATTAAGGCAACTGAAAA
>JASDQU010680680.1:14768-29374 GCA_032191745.1 Picea mariana | reverse complement strand
TATCTAAGTGCCCAGATATCGATCGCCCAAATCCACGTGCTTCTTAGTGTGATGTGCTCGTGCACACAAACTTAGGATAAGTGGGGTTTTTAACCCATTTCTTGCCATTTTTCTGCCAAAGGGGGTTGTTCCTTAGGAAAACAACCCCCGACCAAATTAATGTGATAACATTAGGCTCCATGGGGGATGGATTTCTCCCTGTGAGATGCCAAGAACTCTTTTGTAGTTTCAATGCCTTGCTGTTGGGTAATGGAGTTACTTATAAAACATAAAACAAAGGAAAAACCATATTTACAAATACATGGGGGCCACTTATGGATCAAATAAAGAACTTCTTCAGAAAATTCTCATTTATAGGGCCACCAAAAACTTCATTGCCCTCCAAATTTTGTAACCTGTAGGTATTATTCGAAATTATCTCAGAAACTTTGAAGGGCCCAATCTAGAGGGCTTCAAATTTACCGTGCTTTCCCTTATCTTGTCTGGGTGCATCCCATTTAAGTACTAGATATCCCAACTGGAAATCTTCTTTTATTGCATTTCTATCAAAGGCTTGCTTGATCCTTTGCTAACGGTCATGACCTCTACTCATCACCTACTCTCTAGTATGTTAGGATTCTACTAGTTCATGAATTCTTATGATCATATCGTTAGGCTCTCCTTGATAATCTTGGAAGAATTTCGCTACAATTAGGGCCAGCTGAGAAGGAAAATCTGCTTCAGTCCCATATAAAAGTTGGAAAGGAGAGATGCCCAGAGACCTCTTGGTTGTCACTCGATCATCCTACGGAGCAAATTTGATCTTTGAATCCCATGCCTTCTTATTGTCCTCTAGTAGTATTTTGATAATCTTAATAAGGATTTTGCTAGAATATTCTGCTAGTCCATTGCCTTGGGGATAATAGGGGGTAGAGTGGATTAATGAAATCTTGAACTACTCATAGAATTTGATCAATGGCTTAGACTTGAAGGATGCAACATTATCAGTGTTGTTTCTGTTCGGACAACCAAACCTTACAATAATATCCTCCAGGAAACTAATGATCACTTTATGACATGCACTCCTTGTGGGGATAACTTCTATCCACTTGGTGAAATAATCCATTTGAGTCAATATCCATCTGTGTTGATCACTTGACGTAGGATGATTTCTCCAATAAATTCAAGGCCCCACTGTTGAAAGGGTCCTAATGTTACCATAGGCTTCAATGGATGTGACTTGAGCTGTTGCTTTCCAGAGAATTTTTGACATTTGATGCAAGCCCTGATTTTCTCACAGACATCAATGAATAAAGTGGGCCAATAGTACCCAACCCTGATAATTTTGTAAGTTCTGGTTTTCCAAAAATGGTGTCCCCGACATAGGCTGTCATGGAACTCAAACATAATTTTTTGGGTCTCTTGTGGGTCTAGACATCTTAGAAGCACTCCTAGAGGGTCTTTCTAATGCAAGACCTAGTTGATAAGGCAATATCTTATTGCTTTGAGCTTTAAATATGTTTCCTTTCTCCTTCCCATACCATCAGGGGGCCTTAACTCTTGCAGAAAATATATAATATATGTATACCAGGTGCATTCTGCCAATGGAAGGCTTCCCTGAGGATTTTTATCAGCAAACTCATCTTGCTGACTTTGTGAGAAAGTGTTGACGTAGTTAACCCCTAAATCTCTACAATTAGATTCAGCCAATAGCTTGGCTAAACCTTGACCTTTAACTAGTTTGGTGGGTTTTATTTCCAGATCAAATTCAAGGATCTTGGTGATCCACTTGCTCCTTCTCCCATCTATGTCAGGCTGAATGAGAATTTCATTCACAGATGCTGAAGGAACATATGCAATGATCTTTGAATGAAAAACATAGACTCTGATATCTTTGAGAGCCTTAACAAGGGAATAGGCCTGTTTCTCCATGATATCATATTTTTCCTCTGCATCTCTCAATTCCCTGCTAAAAAATGAAATGGGCTTCTCTAACCCTTCAACATTCTTCTATAGTAAAACCGTTGCCACCATATCAAAGAAGCAAAAGAAAAAATTATAAAATCCTTGGAATAATCAGGACTGACAAGCACATTTTCCACAGTCAATGCCTTCTTGATCCGGCTAAAGGATTCTCAGGACACAATAGTCCATTTTACTTCATTTCCCTTTTTCAGCATGACTGTGATATGCTTCACGAGCTCAACAAAATTGGAAACAAACTTCCTTAAGAAATTAATTTTTCCCAGGAAAGACTGAACTTCCTTCTTGGATTTGGGTAGTGACAAGGTTTGAATAGCTTGAACCATAATTGAATCAATTTTGACCCCATCAATTGATACTATGTGCCCCAATAATTTCCCTTCCTTTATGGCAAACAATGATTTCTTGGGATTCAAGGAGAGACCAAACCCTCTGCACTTCAAGAAGACTTTCCTCATATGACAATAGTGTTCTTTATCAGATCTGGTAAAGACTGTTATATCATCCAAATAGTTGATCACAAACTGATCCTTCTCCCCAATGAAGGCGATATTCATGGCTCGCTAAAAGGTTTCTCCTACGTTCATCAATCCAAAGGGAATTTTATCATACATGAATGTGCCCCAAGGAGTGGTGAATGTTGTCTTTTCTCTGTCATTGGGAAAGACAGAGATCTGACTGTAGCCAGAAAATCCATCAATCATGGAAATCCTAGATGCACCAGTTACCCTCTACAATATGTGTTCCATCTTTAGCAGAAGGTAATTATCCTTCCTAGAGCTCCTGTTTAGATTTTTGAAGTCAACACAGAGTCTGATTTCTCCACTCTTCTTTCTCACTGGGACAATATTTTCTATCCACTCAGAATATTTCAAAGGCACAATAATGTGAGTGCCAAAATCTTCTTCACCTCCCTTTCCATAATAGGCAGCAACATAGGATTTATTTGTCTCAATTTCTACCTAAATGGTTTGGCTTCCTCCTTAAGGGAGATCTTGTGCTCAATAACACTAGTGTCATATGTTCTAAGGTCTTTGTAGGTCCAGGAAACCACATCGGCAAATTATTTTAATAGCTCAATATAGTCGGCCTTTTGCTCTCTTGACAAGATGCTTGACAATTTGACAAATTTTGGATCCTGTTCTGTGCCAATATTTTCACTCAGCCACATCAACATTATCATTTGAGATTTTACGCTTCACTGCCACATCATTTTTGTCAAAAATACTTTCAAAAGGAATTAGTCCCTTTGGGATGTAATTTCTAGGCATTTGGACAATATGATGATCAACAATATTGTTCAGAAGAACATCGTCACGAGGACCCAATCTAGAGTCAGGATCTTGAGCAATGTGCAATGCTGAAAATTCATCAACTATATCAAGAAACTTTTTTATCTCAATATCATTGTCAAACAACTTCCAATGCTTGACATTGTCAGGTATACAGGGCTTGTATTTCACTTCTACATCATACCTAAGTTTAGGAGGTAGACGGACTTTGAAATTTCTTGCTGAGGCAGCCAAAGAATTGGCCACTGTATTTTCCTCTCTTGGGATGAATGAAATGTTGAAGGCTGAGAAGAAACAGTCAATCAGGTCCCACACTTCGTTTCTATAGGTTCTGAGCCTGGGATGCTTAGCTTGATACAAATTTCTAATTTGTTTAACAATCAATTATACATCTCCAAAGATAGATGTTTCCTTGATCCCCATGTCTATTGGAACCCTTGATCCTAAAAAAAGAGATTCATACTCAACCACATTGTTGGTAGCTTCAAATTTCAGTTTGTATGACAGATATATGGCTTCCTGGGCTGGTCAAACTAAATCCACTCCAGCACCAAGAACATCCTTAGAGGAGGCTCCATTAAAAAACATTTTCCAAACAAAGGTGGTGGAGAAAAAATCTTAATGAAAAACCATGGACTACTTTTGAGCTTTACGACAGGCTTAGGAGCATCAGTGAACTGCAACAAAATGGCCCCCAACTCGGTGTCAAGTGAAAATATAGGATGGTTGGTGGGGTTATATTCATCACTAATAATATAGGCCAATTGAGCCTCTCTATACAGTCTTCTATGCTCTCCTCTGAACACAGGAATGGTAGCATATGTGAGGTCCATCTGCAAGGTTTCCCCAAGACGTTTAATCCAATATCTTGACAAAATCATGCCAAACTTAGGAGAACATTAGCCACCACAATATCCATGACCACACTTTTCATGGGCAGCTGAAACAAGATTACCACCAGGTTTTTGATGAACCCAAGACATTGCACCCTCCTTGAATTGAAAGAGTACAAATCATGATAATCTTTTTTGACTTCTATCCTAAGTTCTTCCATGACAATTTTGGGCATGAGATTATGGGAATCCCCTGAATCCATTAGACAATTATGAAACACCTTGTCATGTATGTCCAGTGATGTGTAGAAGGGAGGGGATGAATCATATCTATCTTCTATCATAGGACCTAAAATGACTGTTGTCTTTTCTTCTTGGAGATTTACTGAGTCTGTGGGATGGAAAAATGGCTCAGACTGCAACAGCTTGGAGAGGCATTTCTTGAAATATTCTTTCGTAATCATATTTGAAAGGGGAATAGGGATTTTGATATTTTGGATTTCATGATCAAAACTAAAGGAGGAAGGGGACCTAAAAATTTATCTCACCTCTGGGATAGGGTCTTTGGCTACTGGTGAGGGATATTGAGTTTTCTTATCTTTGTTTTTGTTTGTCATGTCTTTAGTAGGATTCTCTACTATGGAAGGATGATCAAGGATGTCAGAATTCCCTTCTTTCTTCTTAGACCGGAGGTTGTATTTATTGGGACTTCTATTGGCCTGCTCCCCTTTACCCATCTCATTTATTTGACTGTTCATGAGGGACTCCTCGTAGGTAGATTGAGTTAAGTGGGGAAATGGGGAGGTGTCTTCAATAAAGGCTATAAGAATGGCCCAAATACAGATAGCAGAGGCAGCTTCAAAAGGCCAAATAACAATGTTCCTCAGATTATGCCAAGAGAGCAAAGGGACAGAGATAGAAATGATCAGAAAATACAGACTCCTCTTCAAAACAACCTTGTTATTGATGAGGAAATGTAAGAAGAGGAGATTGACCCTGGAATTTATTTTATTGAAGACACCTCCCCATTTCCCCACTTAACTCAATCTACCTACGAGGAGTCCCTCATGAACAGTCAAATAAATGAGATGGGTAAAGGGGAGGTGTCTTCAATAAAATAAATTCCAGGGTCAATCTCCTCTTCTTACATTTCCTCATCAATAACAAGGTTGTTTTGAAGAGGAGTCTGTATTTTCTGATCATTTCTATCTCTGTCCCTTTGCTCTCTTGGCATAATCTGAGGAACATTGTTATTTGGCCTTTTGAAGCTGCCTCTGCTATCTGTATTTGGGCCATTCTTATAGCCTTTATTCCCTTCGAATTTCATCTTCTCCATTTCTCCATACAAGGACTTCACCATCTTGGTCAATTCATCTACTTGAGGGTAAGATGCAGAAGAACTGGAGGTCGAGGCCTTAGATATTCTTCTTCCTCTGTCTCTGTCAGCTTTATTTATGAGTCTGTCAACTGCTAGCACATTGGATTCTACCTCTAGGGATACATATTGCATAAGAGCCAATGAAGTAGCTCTTCTTTCTTTGAGCAGGAGGCAGAAGTCAGGGTCAAAATCACTAGCATAATTGATTTTGGCAGAGGCTTTAGTAGGATTTATTTTGGGAGGGATTTTATTGTACATATTGTTGAACCTTTTGGAGAAGTTAGAGACAGATTCTCCTTCCTTTCTCTTTAGGAACCCAAACTCTATGATATAATACATAAAGTCTTTTTTATCCCCCCACTGCCTCAAAAAGGCATCATCTAGAGCCTCAATCCCAACAATAGATCCATGGGGTCAAACGTCTAAACCATTTCCTAACCTCTCCATCACGGCTCTAGACAAAGACTCTCATCCAGACATCTTCATTCTCAATATTCAGATTGTCTGCATAACTGTAGAAGGAAACAAGGTGCTCTTCAATAGTTATATATTCCTCCTCAGTGAATTTGGGCATATACTTCATGTAATATCCAGTAGGGAGAGCATTCATGGGATGAGGTAAGACCAGGGGGGCATATCTTGCAGCCACTATGTAATCCATTATGTTTCTAGGAGGATTATCACCTGCCATAGGAATATGAGGTGGAGGAGAACTAGGAGGGGCAGGGGTTCAAACGGGGGATATTGGAAAAGAGCTTCCTGGAGGAAAAGGAAACAATAGAGGATTTGGAGAAAAAGTTGGAGGGATTGAGGGAACAGGGGTCTCTCCTTCTGTGATAGTGGCAATAATAATAGGAGGAGAAGTGATGAAGCCTAGGGTAGGAAAATATTCTGAGGCACTGGGTGTAAACCACTGTATAATTTCAGGGGAGAGTGGAGTGACAAGGCTTTCTCCCTCCAATCCCAGACCAGGAGGGAAAAAATCAACAGGAACACTCCCAAAATTCAAAGTTCGGGAAACTCCAACATAAGCTATAATAGAAGGATGAAAATCAGAAATTGGAGTTCCTATAGGATAATGAAAATCATTAGAAATACCTAGTTGAGCAGTAGAAGTAACCTCATGAAGGGCCTTTCCCTTTCTGATAATTTTATCTGGGTTAGCTTCAGGTGTTGCCAAAGGCAGCTGTGGAGTAGACCTCATGTGTCTACCTATGAACGCCACAACTGAAATAGTGGAGTCACCAATAGATCTGCATCAATGGAGTCACCACAGTCAAGTCATCAGGTGCACAGTTTCAATCTTGATGTACTGGGTTCTGATGCACCTTCAGAGCCACTAATCTTTGTCGTTCAATCCCAGGGAAAATATTCAATTCATCCTCGGTAGCGGCGTCAGAGATGTTTGCACCAGAAGTCACCCATGGATTGTGGTAAGGGTAANGACTTGACTGTGGTGACTCCATTGATGCAGATCTATTGGTGACTCCACAGTCAAGTCATCAGGTGCACAGTTTCAATCTTGATGTACTGGGTTCTGATGCACCTTCAGAGCCACTAATCTTTGTCGTTCAATCCCAGGGAAAATATTCAATTCATCCTCGGTAGCGGCGTCAGAGATGTTTGCACCAGAAGTCACCCATGGATTGTGGTAAGGGTAAGCCTGATACCCATCAGAGTTTTAATGTCACAGTGAATAATTTTGGAAGGTGTTCTAATGGATGCAGTCTCAGGATTATATCGCTTTAAATCATAAAAATGGATGGGAGATGAATACATAAGTGAGGTCTTGATCTAACTTAAGCCAGTAAGTTTTTATAGTGGTGAGGAAGTAGAAGATACATGAGAAAGGTATGAGGGTCTACTCTGGACATCTGGTCTTCAAGCAGTCTGTAGAGGAAAATTCTCAGATACAAGATCCTCTTGGATTTGAAAACTTCGAGAGACTGAAAATGTTGCAACAACAGATATAGTCAAACCTACACTATATAACAGTCACAACACCCGACTGGATCATCCATGCGCGAGTTTCAAAATTAGAAGCAAAGAAATGAAATGAGAAATTAGCTTCCATTAAACAAGAAGACTCAAATAACAGTCAAAACTAGAGAACCAGAGGCCTCATTAAAACATTACAATTGGGAGCATAGCCCTACCATCGACACTAAAAAAATATGAGATCGACTACTAAATACTCAAACAAGAAACACAACAGCAAGTTCGAGTCAATGCATTTAAGGCATTACGTCTGCATGTTTCCTGGTAGACTGTGCATGTAGTCTCTATCTAGTCATGAAGTTCATTAAGATGAAATCACGTTCTAGAATGGGCCTGCAAGTGAGTTTACTGACTGACAGTCCCTTTCCAGAATTTCCATTAATGGTGAAAACAATGTCCAAGCACCAACAACTACTTTTGTAACTTCTTCCTCGGGATCGAGAAGGCTTAAGTCAGCTCTGCATTTGTAGGACGTCGCGACCTTCCCTTGGCTTTTTGATGCTTCGTTGAATTGCTACAAGGGGACCCAGAGGACGAACGTGGATGAGGATCTAACAGAGACTATGGCGCCATTGATGTGGAGGAGAGATGAGAGACGTCCACATAGACAAACGTGGCAAATGGAAGGTGACCAGGAAGGTACAGGTGGCATAAAACATGGGTGATGTGCTAGGGTAGGACAACGATGAAGTGGCACAAGGTGAGAGATGGAGTGGGAGACAGATGTCAGCGGGAGGTGGGAGTGGTAAGAGGCTGTGGTAAGCGGTCTATTCAGAGGGGGTAGGTAGCAGTAAGAGGTTTTAGGTGAGGGGTCATCTGAGTTAAGGAGAGGGAGACACGTTATTGGGGGACTCGCAATTTAAAACCACCAACTCGGAACCCCCCCCCTCGTTAAAGGTAGAACGATGGAAGGGAGGCCCGATATGGGCTCTGCACCATAGATCTGAGTGCACAGATCTCGATCGCCCAAATCCACACGCTTCTTAGTGTGACACACTCGCGAACACAAACTAAGGATAAGTGGGTTTTTTAACCCATTTCTTGCCAGTTTTCCGCCAAAGGGGGCCATTCCTTAGGAAAACACCCCCCGACCAAATTAATGTGATAACATAATGAATAAGAAATTTAGAAATCGAAGAAGTATGAAAGAAAATTATACAAATGAAAATATATACTGATATAGAAAATCATCGAGACCACTGGTGGGCGCCCCAGGAGGTCGTGACAATATTTCAAAAGGAAAACACAGTCACTAAGTTAACATAGCATTAACATTGATCATAAAAGAAAAGTATACAACAAAATTGAGATATTGTATGTGTATAAAATAAAATTCATGTCCTCTTCGCATCATAGACAATGGCATTTATAGATTATTACAGATCTTGAGAGGTTGATCACATAAAGGGTTGACTCTCTCTAAAAATAGTAAGTTCATTAAATTCATTTCAATAGAAGAATCGTCCTTAACAGTCTTTTGTGCTCCACTTAGCGTCCGTTGCAACTACCCAATCTGATATGCGTCGATATCCATAGCTGGAGGGAATGAGTGGGCATAAAACCCATATCCCTGATTCGTCCATCAAAGGACGCCAATGTGCTAACAGCCAAATCCTATGTGTTACGAGTGTCATTGCGAGTGCCAGATGGAGTGTCAGATTGAGTGTTAAATGGAGTGCCAGATAAGGGACTGGATGGAGGATCAAATCACGATTCTTACCTGTTGCAAGCAAACCATAATGTTAGATCTTCATAGTAAATTAAGTGAGATGAATAAGTCGTAAAACCATTGAAAAAATTGACGATTATACATACCTTGTGCGATTCCATGTCGAATTGATGTATAAATCTTGATAATACCTTTAAAATGGCTAAATGAGAGCATAGAATATATAATGTCGTATGCAAAAAGGATTTGGCCATTGGAAAAAATAGTCAAAACACCAACCCAACACTCACACTAGCAAAAATTCTTCTTTTCTATCCTTAAACTTGGTCTCTCACCAAAGTGGCATCATCTCAAAGTTCTGATTGTGTTGACTCCCTAAACACAAGTCTCTCAACCTCAACCTCTCGTAAAACGTCTCTGACTTTTATCTCCTATCAAAAGTCTCTCACTTTGATATCTCATCAAAAGTGACTTATCCTTTACCCCAACATTGATTTTATAATCATGAGTTACAATCTATTCCTAATCTCCAAAGTGATCTATAGCTCAGATTACTTCTCACACTCAGTTAAGATTTAGATTACATGTTGAATGTTAAACATGTTCCTTAAATAAAATAATTACCGATAAATATAATTTTTATTTAATTAATTCATTTTAACTAAAGTAAAGTCAAGAACACAATATTTTAGACAACTTCCACATTCTATATACAAGCCAATGTGGAATTACCTATCTGATGATACCACAAACATCAACACTCCCTCTTAGCAATGAAGGTACTTCTACCACCTGGATTTGGATCATTCCTCGATACTAGATATTCTACCATGCCTACTCTCCAATATAATTGATTGTCTACTCCATCAGACATAGAAGTTATCAATACCATTATGGTTTGATCTTTCTCCCAAGACTCACCTTCTTTGAACATGCTCCTAGAAGTATCCTAAGATTTCTTGCAAAACTCATCCACTAGAGTCCTTTTCAATGCAACGACATCTCGTTTTGTTTCATTCCCCCCTTCTTCCTATGTGGACATTTCCCTTCATCATATATAAACTTGTGACATTAAAAGCACTTGACTTTACTATTTTCCTTATTCTTCTTTCCACATTGAGTGATAGACTCTCCATTGGAAATCTTCCGGAACTTGCCATTTCATGCCTAGCTAGAAAGAGAAAACTTCTCATCACGGCTACTATTGAAACCATCCCGATACTCTAAATTAGTGTCCTCCTAAATAAAATTAGTACATAATTGATGTAGAAGCATCTCGCCTCCAAAATTCTAGCATGTTTGATTATAACTAGGGGTCTTGAGTTTGTTTGAATTTAATTATGCAATTGTAAAAATTCCTATGTTTGAAGGAATTCTAGAAGTCTTGATGTATTTGAGTAATGTTTCTCGAGAGTTGTGATGAATTACATAGATTTTAGGATTCATTGTATCTCTATCGAGTATTTTTTGGATCTAGACGATCCTAGGGATTTCTATGGCTGATTCTAGAATCTGAAACAAATTGTAGTTTCAAAATCCTTTTGCATTAAAAATTGTAAGACTTTGGGCATGAGGGGAGGCCAATTAAATACATAATCATTCCAACAATCTGAGTGTGAAAGGCCATTAGAGGAGATAGACTTATGTAAATCTAAAGTACATTATGCATATAATTGAGAATACCAACACTCTATTTCGAGTCTCTAGTGTTAAATGGTGTGTTAAGAATCTTGTCCATCATGTGCGAGTAAAATATTTGTGGGACTAAATGTTGCAGATGTTAATGCTGAATACTGAGGAATTGTTGTTAAATTGTGTGTTGTAGGTTACAATTAATTTGTGATTAGATCCTCATATTATTGAATAATTAATGGTTATTGATCATTGTTCATCCTAGATATCAATGATCCTAAGGGATATAAGCCAGATAGAGTCAAGTGAAGGTTGACATTGGATTAGTGTCATGGGAGAAAATAGTTAGCATTCACTCTATGTGCAAGCCATGCAAAGAATAATAGAAGAAACCCTCTTCGGGTGATTGAGAAATAGGAACCGTTTAATCCCTATCAGAATTCATTATAACCATTGGATTGTGATTGATTGTAATCGTCATATCGAGAACCAAGTGAGTGAGAGCCGCAAGATCCTATTGGAAGACCATGGAGGGATCTCAACTGTCCACTCAATCGTTTATTAATTCCCAACCGTAGATTGGGATAAAAATAGAATCATGTGATGGTGAAAGGGATTTTAGAGTCTAAATATCAGAGTGTAAGTGGAAAGTAAATCTGAAAGGTGAATTCTGATCTACGATGATGATCGATCAGAGAAGATAGATAAATGGTGGGGATAAATAGTTGAAAAGACCTTTGTAGTTATTACATCAAAGTAGATCAATTGGAAGTAATGCGATGAAGGGAGGTCTGATTGATAGATTATATCAGGCGATGTGAGATATATCAAAGGGAGAGGACGACCAAGGACTCAGGATCTGAAGCAATGTCATCAAGTGTTTTAGAGTCTATATTTAGAGTCAAAGTTTGTAAAATACTCCGATAGAGGAAGAGAAATGTATGGATGAGATGATTTTGGAATGATCTGGATCAATACGTGATGATGTGACACATGGTTTTAGTTAATTGATCTCATAGTAGATCCATCGAAGTAAAACAACTGAAGAAACTATGATAGAAGGACAACAATGAATAATTGAGATCTATTCAGAATCAAATAGATCAACAGATGTGGAAGATACATGTGGCATCTGACGAATATCAGGATGTGGCATATGAAAAATATCAAGATGTGGCATCAACGAAGGAAGTATGAAAATGTGGTAGTAAAGTGCATGAATGAGAGGAGGACACATGGAAGGCACATGGAAGTTGACTAACAAAAACATGACCTAGTGGATGTAAAGGTTGATGATTTGTGACCATTGGATTCATAACAGATCAATGGTGGAGAAGAGGATGGTATTCAGAGTTCGAGAAGAAGCTCAAATATTGTCAAAATAAAGAATTCAGATAAATGCATCTCAAAGGAGTCTGAGAGGGGGATTTTGAAACAAATGAGAATGAGGTTGAATTCGGACCATCCATTGGGATGAGCGTAGAAGAGAGATCAATCGTCCATTGGTGTAGCATTTTTAGATTCTAGTTCGATGAAAACATTCTAAGGTGCATTCAAGATCATCTATTAGATGAAGATCAATGGTGGGAGATGAACCATGTGAAAGGTCCGATGGACTATATACATTTAAGTCTAATGGTGTTAATCTCTTGGTCGTGGCACATGGTCATATCATGAGAAAAAGGGATCGGGGAACATATATTAACAGAGCCAATGGATAATTTTTTAGCACAATTATTTTTTGGGTCAAATGAAGGATTAGCACCCAGATTTAAGCGCTAAAGTTCTAGTGTGCATAACTTAGAATTTCATATCTTTGTTGATAGAAAATTGGGTTCGCACAATAGTTTTGGAGAAGCATGAATCTAGAGCTAAGAATAATTTCAATTTTATTATTATGCATACTATGAGTATTGACTGGGATGGTCATCATTTTTGGTATCATAGAAGGAGAATTAATTTTTCTGTGTATATGATTTTAGGTGGAATGCTTAATTGAACGAAGTTCATTTTGGGATCATAGTACCATTTTTCTCTAAGAATGGATGATGAAATATGTAATTTGACATTGCAAATATATAAGCAAAGCATTTGAGTAGATATAGAAGGGAGTGTGAACAGAGGAATGGATGAGAAAGATGTAGAGGCATTGGACAGGGAGTTGTCCATTCAAGTGCATTAATTGGACAGGGAGTATAAGATCATGAATATATCTTCTAGGTAATGGTAAAAATTTTGTATTTAACTCGTGTTATAAGTATTGTGATTCCAAGTAGCAAAGAATGATTGTTAGCATCCATTTATAGCCAAAAAATATATATAAGAGGGAAAAGGGGGAAACAAATCTCTCAAGTGAATAAGATGTGGAAAAACCTTGTAGTAATAGATGTTGTAGTTACTTCTAGATGGGGATTGGAAGTGAAGAGGAGAGGTGAGTAAGTGCAGAGAAAAAGAGGAGTAGAGGAGATGTTTAGAGGATTCTAGGAGACAAGACCAATAAATACCAAAATCCCATAGCTCAACAAGAAGCTTAGTGAGGTATTAGGTACAAAATAAGGAGATTTTCTACATGGGCTTGATGTAGCTCATAGTGAACAAGGACATGTTCAAAAAGGTAGAGGTAAATATTACTACTGATGGTAATTATAAAGGTTCGGAAAGAAGCCATGACAAAGGAAAGGAAAATTCCAAAGGAAATGTCATAAAGAGCATAAGTCAAGAGGATATTTAAATGGAATTGGTTGAGTTAAGGATATAACTCATCTGCATTAGACAATTTCTACAGAGTGAGATAGAAGAAAATTAGAGATAAGGATGAAATCTAAGGAATATAGTCAAGTGGCCTATGATGAAATTATTTGGAAGGAAGTTGAGGAGAAGCTTGAGGAGTTTGAAGAGCAGGTTGAGTGACTGGATGGAGAAGGAGAAACTCAGAGGAGTTGAGTCCAGGAAAATGTCACTTGCAGAGGAAGGAGTTCACTTATGTGAACTAGATCAAGGATATATCCTTGGAGAGGATGAGTAAGAGGAGAGACTTATCAAGTGTCTCATGAACTACTTGGGAAGTTTAGATCAACATGAGGATGTGATGATACAGGAATAAAATTAGGCTAAGGAGGCTTATGTTTTTAAATATGATATTTGGTGGATGTATGCAGGCACTAAATAAAGAGAAGGAAAATAGATTCATAAGTTTGTCATAGAGGAAGAAGAGACAACATTGCCTCATGAGGGTGATTAGTTCCTAGATCACTTTTTATTAAGTGACGTGGATATGGAAAGGTAGTTGGAAGAGATTGTTGTTTCATAGAACAATGAAGAGTTTAAAGGACAACACTATGATATAATTCTTACTTATTTTGAGGAAGAAGTAAGGATGCTAGAGGACATTGATAAATCCAAGGATTGATAAGGAAAACTGCATGATTGAGAGAAAGAATCCCGAAGATATAATTCATTTTTCTACAGAAGAGTTAAATATATCTAATTATTTGAGATGGCGATATGAAGAAGAGGAAGTGCAACAACCAGTGAACAATACCATATTTCAGTAGCAAGTTTGTAGCAATATGTACCAACTAGAGGATAGACTAGACATGGAGATTGAGGAAATGAGGGTCTTGATGGTGAAGATGTCTCAGAAAATACATACCAAAGAAAAGGAGTTTACATCAAAAACAAAGAAAATGGACAGTTGCAAAAAAAAACAAGGAAACAACAAGAGACCAAGGCAAGCAAGAATCAATATAAAGTATGGGACCCATGAGGACTTTAGCTAATGGAACTCAAGATCAAGATATCATGAAAACTTTTTGTTCCTTGGGAGTATGATGCAGAAGAAT
>JASDQU010680679.1:35849-53392 GCA_032191745.1 Picea mariana | reverse complement strand
ATTTCTCATTGTGGTTACCATGAGGAATGGTCCATTTTGGAGGTTGATGCAGGATAATATTTTCCTCTTGTGGTTAATGGAGGAAATGGTCTGGACAGTCATTCCTTAGGGTTTACACATTCTCTCCAGGGTGCACTTTGATTAGTGTAGGAGGAATGGCCTAGAGTGGGGAATGGTCTAGGATCAGCAATCAGGGACAGTCATTCCTTAGGGTTATATATTCTCTCCAGGGCGCACTTTGATTAGTGTAGGAGGAATGGCCTAGGGTGGAGAATGGCCCAGGACAGTCATTCCTTAGGGTTTATACATTCTCTCCAGGGAGAACTTTGATTAGTGTAGGAGAAATGGCCTAGGGTGGGGAATGGTCCAAACATTCCTTAGGGTTTATACATTCTATCCAGGGTGCACTTTGATTAGTGTTGGAAGAATGGCCCAGGGTGAGGAATGGTCCATACCAATAATTAAAAAACAATCCTTCTTCCTTGTTTGAGAAGAATAGGGAAGATAGCCCATTGTTGATGAGGGAAGATATTCTTTCGAATCTCACAAACATGAGTAAATGATTGGCCTAGATGATTCAGTTTATTTTTAACAATATTTTTTGTGCAGGATGGCATCAGATGATTGTTATGGAGACTACCTATCTCCAGACAGTAGAGATATACTACTGTGGTGGATATGTTCCACTATTTTGAGGCAGATATTCTTTTAGAGCTCACATATGTGAGTGAAATATTGGCCCAAATAATTCAGTATATATCATAACATTGTTTCTATGCAGGTTGTTATCAGATGTTTGTTATGAAGACTGTATGATAGTAGATGAAGACTATTGTGGTGGATATGTTCCACTGTTTGTGACTATATGTTGTTGATCAAGTACTTGTGTGTTACTTGGTGTGGTAGTGAACCACTGGATTTTAGTTATGTACTACTATGGATCGACATAGTTGTGTTCTATTTTTGTTTTAACTTCCTTGAAGACTATTAGCAGATTATTGGAAATAATCACCATCCAAACGAAAGATGAACAAAGATTTTCCAGATGGAAATTGGTTCAGAGCATTTACTCCTCTAGATTATAAGAGTGGCTTGTGTATCACTCTATGGTGAGAGTGACTTATCCAGCATCATGTCTAATTACTCAGATGAAGTATGGCTTCGAGAGATGATGCAGCTGATGGTGATGGTGATGCTCATGATCGAGTCATGAAATAGTCTAGATGACTATATTGATGCTACTAGGTAAATGGTATGTTTTGTGCTCAAGTCCATTACTTGTAAATACCTCCCTAGCTAGGAGGGAGTGTTAATATTATGGTAGGTTCGGGAGGTATTTACCTCCATGTGTGAACCTAACGAGAATAGAAGACTCCGGAAAGCAAGAGAAAACCCTAATGAGTTGTCTAATAACCCTAGAAGTCTTGTCGGCTCAAGAAGATAATTTATATTAGGTTATTAGCCTCCAAGAGAAGAAGTCAGCCATAAATAATAATAATATATTGAACAGACACATATCCAGAAGGATAAGTCGGCCCTAGCAAAACTGGTAGAACCACTATAAATACAGGGCACCAGTTCTCATTTGACAGCCTCTCAGAACTGCAGTTCCCAGTTTGGTGCGCACTGTAGTTCCCAGTCTGGTGCGCACATGTGGGGGAGGACTGAAGGTGCAGCTGCAACAGTAGCTAGTTTTTAGTATGATCTTGGACTATCTCTTGGCGAGGGCTTGGACTATCTGATCAACTATTGTTGGTGCACTATCCTTGGAGGAAGATGTGCTACATCTTGTTTGGCTATCTATCCTAGGGTTTGCTTCCGGAGTAATTCTCAGTCAAGGTTAAGGTGCTCGAAGGGTGGATTTATCCTATGGTTGGGTGAAAAGGGTATCATCAATGGTAAATTCAGCACACCATCTTCTATATTCTAACAGCGGAAGGATTAGAATTGCCAGAAAAATGATTTTTCTTTGTTTCTAGTTTTACATTGCCAAAATAGTGCCAAAACTGCGTTTTTGGATTTTTATGGTGAATTTGTCCTGTTGAAGTCATGGTATGATTTTAGAGAGTGACCATGACTTGTTGGGGGGGCCACCAATAGTATGGTAACTCTCTTCATGTTTATTTATTCATTTCTCAATTTAATTGCTCTCTTTTCATTTTCTGTACATTCATGTTTTTATTAGGCTTACTAGTTTGTTGTAGCTTAATTGTTTTAATTGTTTTGCAGGTTAGATGTTGATACATATTAGAATGTGTTGATTTTATAGATTAGAAAAGGCTTGCAAGTCTCTCTCTCACTATACTAACCCTGCATGTAGTTAGATGATAAATTGTTCTTTCTTTTATATTTTTACAGTCAAGCTTATAACATATTTTTAATTAGAACAGAGCATAGTTTTAATTTAAGTTTCTTCTGACAAAGATTGATGGATGGATAGATTTGCTTCTAGTTTTTTAATCATAGCTTGCTTACTTCAGTTTTAGATAGATTTCACTTGCTTAGTTATTGGTTAAATGTAATTGTCAATTCACCTTTTAATATCATGTTTTTTAATTTTTGTTTTCAATCATTTTCTTATCATAGCTTGAATGATTAAACTAGACATAGTATAGTTTCCTTTCATGCAATTTCCTTTCATTGATTAAGATGAAATTGAATTTATTAGTTAGATAATGATGATCTCATCATGATGTTGATGTTTTATACATGAATATGTAGGGTAATTAAAATTACTTTTATCATGGCTAAGTTTTCATTGGACTGTTTACTTCACACCTTTCATTTTGCCATTGAAATTAGTATTTAGCTTATACCATTAGAACTATCCTTTGTGGTTAGGTGTCATCGAGATATCATCTGTCACCACCGAAGGAATTTACAAAACCACCAACATTACATTTGAGTGTTTCATAGATTAAAGATAGTTTCTTTCTTTTGTATATTAGAAGAGATAGTTTCTTGTTTTCATAAGTTTAGTTGATAGTCTTTCTTGCTTTCAATAAGATATATTTCCTTTCATGCATTGCATTGAGCATTTAAATTTCCTTTCATGCAAGAGAAATAGTTTTGCATTAGGCATTTAGTTCACTTGCGTCTTAGGCTAGGTAGTTGTTCAATGAGAATTCTTTGCTTACTTGTCTTTTGCTTTATGCTTTTGCTTGCTTGTCTATTTTCTTTAATACGTTAGTTAGGTGCTTTTGCTTGCTTGTCTATTTTCTTTACTAGGGTAGTTAGGTGTTTTTGCTTGCTTTTCTATGTGCTTTAATAGGTTAGATAGGTGCTTTTTCTTACTTTCTTATTTATTTTCTTTCATAGGATAGTTTCTCATTGAATGTAGGTTGGCAAGTTAAAGGTAGTTTTCTTTCATCATTTGCTTAGTACGCTTAGTAGTTTACCTTTGCTTACTGTCATGAACTAGTTTGCTTTACATAGAGTTTTCATTTGCTTTCTTAGGAACTATCCATCAGTCCTTGGCCCAAAAGTACTTAGGTTACCTAGTTTCAATTTGCTTAGTAGAGTTTCTTCATTAGATATGTTTTCTTGAGTAGATTAGCCCTAGATAGCTGCTTTCCTTAGTTAGTCTACACTCCTACCAACCTTTTTACTTTTGGCACATATTTTTCTACAACTCTAAGTTTACTTACCCCAGGTTGACAATTTAATTGAGGGTAGTTTAGTGTCTTTTTTAGTACATATAACTCACCTAACAATCATGAGGATACCTATATTCATTATAGAAAATCACCTCCCTTGAGGCCTTCCAAAGAAGCCTCCCAAATCGATTCCCCAAACCCATTATGTTCCTCTGTATATGCAGAGGTATGTCATCCATGTGTGGCATTGGAATTCCAACAGTCAAGCACTAGATATTTTCCTCAAGATCATCTAATAGATTTGCATCGGCTCCTCTACAGTGTTGTTCTCTGCCAACACCTAGTTTCTCTCCTCAAATATACAATGAAAAAATACCCACCAAATGTACTGGTGAAAAATCTACACACAAAAATGATTTATTATGTTACACAAAAAAACATTTATATATAAAAAAATCACAAAAACATAAAAAAAATACCAAAAATAATGCAAATGTATATTTCTTACCAAGATCATCCTTGAATGCTTCCACCTCGGGGATAACCATGTTCATATCATTATGATAGTTGATGCCATGATACACATGATCATCCATCGCCACTACATTTCGATCCCAACATCGAATTTTTTTTGCATCAAACTGAAACTATGTCCCCCCCCTTAGTCGAGACAACATATTTGTCCATTTCTTCATTGCCAGATCCCTAACCCTAGCCTATGGCACTACATCCCATGGACATGATGTCAGAACCCTCTCAAAGAAGAAAAATAACAATATGGATCCATAGAAAAATTATTTATGTCGTCCCAACTTGCATTTGGTAAATTTCTCCTTCATATTCGTCAGAACCGCTATACACCAATCGTACACCGTGGGAGATAAACACATCACTGCATAATCCACATTAATCCCTAAAGCCCAAAACTTCCTTTTTCTCATGTAATGGTGAACAAGATAATGCATAAGGTAAGACCCATCACCTGACCAATTGGCATCTTATTGCTTCTCTTCTACATCCTAGGGTGAAAATAACGTGCCGCATAATCATCTACTCATTCTGTGCCTCCCCTTTTTCCACCCACCAACACCATTGTGGCACCACAATGAGACAATATCGTTAGGAAGTACATATCTTCCATTTCTAATGTCAATATTTTATCCCATACAATGAAGTCTTTCCTATTCGAATCCCAAATATTCACCAAAGTCTATAGCATAGACCATTGGGCCTGCATGCTTTGACACAAGAAATTTTTTAACAACCCACAATTTCACAAAGCATCAAGAGTGGGAGGATCATCCATAGAAACATTTTCATTTAATTCATGCTCATGTTCCCTCCACTCCAAAATTGTTCCCACACCTACCAAAGACACCCAAAAATCCTATTAGAACCCAATCATCAAAGAAAATTCATGAAATTTTTTCCAAAAATGGAAAATCTACACTCAGTCGCATGCCTCTTTGGTCCACAGAGTGACTGACTTGATTGGTCTCCCCTAGACTATATCTCATTCATGACCATGTTGTTTGGTCGCTCCTTTGTTATATCCAGGGAGAAACTGGTTGCTCTGTCCTACACAACACAAAGCGACCAAACCATTCGATCGCCCCCCTAAAGAAGACCAGGCATGAACACACACTCTTAAAAAATTTGCGGCTCACCACAAACAAAAAATGGAATGAAATGAAAAACTAAAACCTAGCTTTTCTAAGTTGGGATCCAACCTCTTACTTGCTGACTGAAGGTTTCAATATCTACGGCTCCAATCTCCACAATCGCTGCTCCAAATTTTATCAAGAAAAGGGATCCTCAATTTTCCACAAATGTAAATAGTTAAAATGAGGTAAAAACTCTCTTTTTACTCCATATGTAGCCTCATTTTACCCCTTTTAACACTAGAACTAGCTCCCTTTCTTCATTTTTTTGGAAATTTATCTTCATTCTTTCTCTTGGAACCACGTCTAATCCATGTTTTGTCAAGAACACTATCAATATAAACTATGGAACCATTCTATAGATTTTCTTTAAGCTCTTTTTAGACTCCTTATATAAGAAAAGATCATTGAGTATGCTTGTATTTTCACATTCGCTTCATTGATTTGAAAAGACATCCACCTGGTATGCATTTACCCCTCTTTCAGGTGAGATGGACTATTTACAAAAAAGGACCTCATCATGGAGAACTCTTTAATCTCTTTTCGAACTTGTTAAAAAATGAAAAGATTTCCAAGCAATCTTGTTTTCTTTCACACTCGTTAAAATGAATTAGAAAGCACATCTGTTTAGTGGTATTTTATCTCTTTTTTGATCTCATTAGACTATTTACGAAAAAGGAACACCCTATCCATTATGGTCAAGACAATTCTCCTAGGTATTGTTTTATACTATTTTAGACCCCAGAGACTAATTTTACAAAAAGGTTCCTCATGGAGTTTCCTTTACGAACTTTTTAGACTCTCTAAATATAAAAAGGCCATCAAGTTTAACTTCTTTGGACTCGTTAAAATTTACATCGAAGGACTGACATATCATACCAAACCACTCCTTCCTCAAGTTCGTTAATAATATGTTGAGGGAATCATCGCCAGATGAGCTATATTGAGCATCTATTATCCTCCTCTAGCTCATAAAACTAGAAAGAGGTACTCACCAATCATGGTGGGGAATTTCTAAAAGGTTTTTTCATCTTGTTATCTTCATTATTTGGCAGTTTTCACTACTTTGAGTCAGCCTTGAACAAGACACCTATTCTATCATCACATCCAACAGTTGGGTCATCCATTGTTTCTCATTGACTGCCATTTCCATCATTGTGTGACATTCCACTCATTGGTCCATGACTAGTTATTATGGTATTCATATGATTTAATGTTGTCGAGTCAAGCCATTTGTCATGCATACTTGTTCAAGGCAAGTTTCCTTACATCAGCTACCTGCAGTTCATTTTTTCCTCTTTCTCTCAACCATCTCTGTGTCATTTGTGATCTATTATTTTTATCTTCACACCATATATATTGTTTTGTGTCGATTTATGGAGGATACATCAATGCCATCCTTTGATGGATTTCACCGTGTCGACTACAGCTCATTATCCAAGATTGAAATCTAGAAATCCATTAGTACCCTAGGACTTGCAGACGTCAATGGAAATTCTCCTTTAATTTCGATAATGGGTTTACTTTATTGGCTCCTATCAAATTAATATATGAGTGTTCGACATCAACTCCTTTATTCACACTTTCTATATTGCACTAGGTATCTTAGGTTCTATCATCATTATCAATGTATTCCCTCGTGTCTATTAAAGGTATACATTAATGACCAGTAATTAGATGGCTTCTACCATGCTCGACATTAGATACTTTATTCACATGTTGTAGATTCATAACCTCTGTATGTAGGAGGAAGACCTTGGGAAATATCATATTCATGTTCGATGATTTTTCTTCCCAAGTTGTGATGGAGAATATTCATGAGAACTTCATTGATTGCTCCATTCTTGAGTCATCACACTAATTTGCATGTTTTGACATAGATCAAAATTTTCACTTGGTTATGATATGATTTCACTTGCATATTTCATGGATCCACCATGTATGTTATCATGTCCATGCCCTAGTTCGTTGTGTTAGCACCGTGATTTTCATAGCTAAGGTTATAGGTTTGTCAACAATTTGCAAGGTCATGCATGTTAACACCCATATTGATTTTATGATTGGAATCATCTAACATCTACAAGGGTCAGTTTCAAAAGAAATATTATCATTTATGTTTTCCATTTCCATTTTTAACTACTCACTGCAAAATCTGCTACACGCTGCGCAGAGCACTTCACTGCGCAAAAGATTCTGTTGTGCAGTCGATTTCGTCGCGCAGTGGATTTCTGTCACGTAGTGGATTTCCGTCACGCAGTGGATTTTGTTGTGTAGTGTATGTTGTCATGCATAGGATGTTTTCATGCAGTGGATTTTGTTGCGTAGAGGATGTCTTCGCGCAGTGGATTTTCCTACACAAAGGCTACATGTGGTACTGCGAAAATGACTGGTTTAGTGGTCAACTTCAAGATCAATTTCTAACCAACTGGAGAGGAATTTTGAAAATCCCCGAGAGGATTTTGTCGAGGACAAGATAAATAATACAAACCTCTCTCATATTTTCAAATTGTGTCATGGATTGGGAAATTCGAAGGAATATTTGAGCCCTATTTTTCATCTTTCATGGTTTCCTGTCCGAGACATGTTTTTGCGACACATATTATGACCATATGGAGATGAATTTAAATAAACCGAGAGATTCTTTTTTATAAATATATTAGATACAAAAACCTCTCTCAGTTTCTAAAAGTAGTTTTTTATCAGTGAGATACGATGTCATCTCTAACGCTTATTTTCCCAGTTTGTTGTGCATTCCAATGCGTTTTTGTTGTAGGTTATTGTTGCATAGTAGAATTGTTGTGCATGGATGACAGAGTGTACAACAGTGAAAATGATGACTTATCAAAACCATAGGGTTGAATGTTGATCATGATAAATGATTCTAAAGAATATCTCAGTTACGATTATGATTTGGAAAAGTTGGGTTTCCTATTTTTAGTAAATCCATTGAAGTTATTGCTCTCTTTCAAATAAAACAGATCCATTATTCTAGGAGGGAGTAGTTCGACCATAAAAGCCAAGGGTGACATTATCTTTCTATATATGGGGACCATTTTCATGTAAACTTGGTTGGTTGGAAAATTTTGGTAGACAATAGCTATTGAATGTAATCTGAGTTTTGATAGAAATTTAATGCAAAGTTATTGTGATTTGATGAAAATATTCTAGTCATGATAGTCAGATGTATTGTGTTTATTTATTTGCGTATGTGATTTCCTGTTATCTTTATTCCATATATTTTTCTGTCTATTTTGGAACGAATTATCGAACCTACGAATTCACTGTATTGTGCCCCTTGTTCGTGCCACTTAGACAAAACATTTTCCTCTCAAGCTAACTCTTAATTTGTCCACAATGATGCTCTTGAGTTACTTCCTGTATTTTCTCCTACCACTGTTATGGTTTTAAACTGAAGGTTGTTGCTCACCTAGACTTATCCTCTTGAATCCAGTCACTGAGTCATTTGTCCTGTCTCTTCCTCATATTGACCCCATAGCCCAAGTCTTACTTTTCTGCACCAATATAACCAGAACCCACATTATCATAAGTGTTAAATCTAGTCATCGTTTTCAAAGTCATATTTTGCACAGAGATTGCATCGTTTCCAAGAGAGCCCTCTCCAAATCCGAAAGGCTATTTTTGGGTCTCAAAATTGGTGAAAAATTTACCTTCATCATTTGTTTTTCAACCGAACATATTTATGGAGTACTAACATTCTGGCACCGTTGTCGGGGATGAAATTGTAAAAAAAATTCTGGGAAAGAACAACATGGTTGAGTTCTAAGTTTTGAGAGCAGCAGACACTTAGGCGCATATTGGCTGTTTACCTACTCTGGCGACTCCACAGATCAGAAAATCAATTTGAAGGTGATTCCACTGGTAAAAGAATCCAGAAATCTAAATTTTCATTGGCGACTCCACTCTCAATGTAGAATCCAGTTTCCAAAACATCATTGGTGACTCCAATGTCTGAAGATGAGTTCAATATATACAAGGTATTCTCTAATGAATCGATCTCATATTCCTTCTTTCCAAATAATATCCCTCAGATAAATTGGCAAATTTGTTTTCCTAAATTCGAAGATGGGAAAGGAAATGATGTTGCCTTGCACTTGATTAGATTTCACATGCACATATCTAAGTTGGGGTTGAATTTCATGAGGATTGTTTGATGAAAATCTTTATGGCTACTTTAGAGGGGAAAGAAAGATTATGGTGTGAAGGTTTAAATTCATGTAGCTTATACTCTCTTAAGTGTTTCCATATAGCATTCTTTAAGCATTATGGATAACCTAATTCTTCATCCTTGGTGTCCGAAGATTGTTGTGAATTTTGCGAACATTTCATTAAGTACCTTGAAAATGTTTTTGGTGATGAAGAGTGTATGAATGATGAAATCATAGAATCCCTTTATGAATATTCATCCCAACAACAAATAGTATAACCTCCTTTGGTTGAAGATGAATTTGATCAAGAAATTGTTGTTAAAATTCATTTTCCTTCTACTGAACTTGATGGAGATATTCAACAAGATTTCCATCAAGACAAAGTGTTTCAAAGTTGTCTTTCTTCCCCTATGAATGATGTGGTTGTTCAAATTCTAAGTGGCCTAGACATGGATGAGGATCATGAAAATTCATCTATGGAAACTTCAAGCTATGAACAAACAAATGACATAGAGTTTTAGGAAAGCAACAAAATAGTGTATGCCACTTTACAATCAGAAATATAGAAAGATAATGAAGAGGAAATTGTTTTATTTGATTAAATTGAAAATCATGGTTTTGGAAATACATCCATGGGAACTCTAGACTGTGAAATAGTTCATGATGTTATATTTTCACATTTACAAGAAGGTTATGAAAAGGAATTTATTTCCATTCATTCATTTGAAAGTCAAAATGACAGTCCTCAAGAAAATTTCCATAAGTTTAATAAAACCAAATCATAATTGTTTGATGAACAAGAGGACGCACATAATATGGTTGTCACATTTGAATATGTTCAAGAATGTATGAATTTTTTTGATATGCATGGAAGAGTAGACAAACCTATTGCTTCCATTTCATTTGAAAATGTTCTCAAAATAGAAGAAATAGAGAAAGAACAACAAACACTTATGAAAGAGGCTTGTCTTTCTGTTTTTTCTCATCAAGAAGAAATGATTTTTCATGGTTTTCAAGATCCTATGGCCATCCTATTATAGTATTCAGTGAAGGAGGAGTTTGTTTCATTCATAAACTTAGGTTTTGGATTCAACGTTTTTTTCCAACTTCCATATTATACATTTTTTTGCCTTCTTAAGAAAGATGTGAGCGAAGAAAAATTGGGAAGCCAATTACTTGATTGGTTGCATTGGAACTTTAGCATCACTTGATTGAGTATTAATTTCAGAAGTTTTAGGGTAGGTAGGAGTGTGAATAAGATTGGTACTATGAGAATTTCTTTCAGAAATCTACAACTTTCATTTTTATCTTAGTTTCATATTTCAATTTGGGGCATATACAGTTTTGGGTTTTCAGCGGGTGCAGGTTACAAGTTACAGTTGGAAAGTTGAGTTTGGGAGAAACCCAATGGATCAACACCTATTCTACTATTATTTGCTACCTCACAGGGAGGATAGCATCCCCGTTGGAGCGAGCTATTAGCACCATGATTTTCATAGCTAAGGTTATAGGTTTGTCAACAATTTACAAAGTCATGCATGTTAACACCCATATTGTTTTTATGACTGGAATCATCTAAAATCTCCAAGGGTTAGTTTAAAAAGAAATTTTATAATTTATTTGTTCCATTTCCATTTGCAATTGTGCACTACAAAATCTTCTACGCGTTGTGTAGATAACTTCACCGCACAAAGGATTTTGTCGTGCAATGGATTTCATCGCACAGTGGGTTTCTGTCGCGCAGTGGATTTCTATCACACAATGGATTTTTTCGCGTAGTGGACGTTGTTGTGCATAGGATCTTTTCACACAGTGGATTATGTTTCACAGAGGATGTCGTCATGCAATGGATTTTCCTGCACATAGGCTACAGGTCGCACTATGAAAATCACTGGTTTAGTGGTCAACTTCAAGATCAATTTCTGACCAACTGGAGAGGCATTTTGAAAATCCTTGAGAGGATTTTGTGGAGGACAAGCTATATAATAACAAAATCTCTCATATTTGCAAATTGTGTCATGGATTTGGATATTCAAAGGAATCTTTGAGCTCTATTTTTCATCTTTCATGGTTTCCTGTTCGAGATGTGTTTTTGCGACACATATTTCGGACATATGGAGATGAATTTAAGTAAACCGAGAGAGTTTTTTATTTATAACTAGATTAAATACAAAAACCTCTCTCATTTTCTAAAATTAGTGTTTTTTAATTGATATACGATGTCATATTTAATGCCTATTTTCCTAGTTTGTTGCGCATTCCGCTGCGTTTTTGTTGTAGGTTATTGTTGCATAGAAAACTTGTTTTCCAGGGATGACATAGTGTCTAGCAGTGAAAATGACGACTTATCACAACCATAGGGTCTAGTGTTGATCATTATCAATTATTTTAAATAATATATCGGTTACGATAATGATTTGGAAAAGTCGGGTTTACTATTTTTAGTAAATCCATTGAAGTTATTGCTCTCTTTCAAAGAAAACAGATCCATGATTCTAGGAGGGAGTAGTTACACCCTAGAGACCAAGGGTGACATTATCTTTCTATATATGGGGATCATTTTCATGTAAACTTGGTTGGTTGGAAAATTTTGAGACGATAGCTATTGAATGCAATCTGAGTTTTGACCGGAATTTAATGCAAAAGGTCCTATGATTTGATGAAAAGATTCGAGTTGTGATAGTCAGATGTATTGTGTTTCTTTATTTTCATATGTGATTTCATGTTATCTTTATTCCATATATTTTTCTGTCTATTTTGGAATGAATTATCAAACTTGCGGATTCGTTGTACTGTGCCCCTTGTTTGTGCCACTTAGACAAAAAGTTTTCCTCTCAAGCTAACTCTGAATTCGTCCACAGTGGCACTCTGGAGTTACTTCCTGTATTTTCTCTTGCCACCGTTATAGTTTTAAACTGAAGGTTTTTGCTTTCCTAGCCTTATCCTCTCGAATCTAGTCACTAAGTCACTTGTCCCATCTCTTCTTTAGATCGACCCCATAGTCCAAGTCTTACTTTTCTGCGCCAATATAACTAGAACCCACATTATCATAAGTGTTAAATCTAGTCATCATTTTCAAAGTCATATTCTACACGGAGACCACACCATTTCCTAGAGAGCCCTCTCCAGATTCGAAAGGCTAGTTTCGGGTCTCAAAGTTGGTTGAAAAAGTTACCTTCGTCATCTATTTGTCAGTCAAACAGATTTATGGAGTGTTAACACGTTGCATAATTCAAAGATCCATAGTGTAATTATGGTGGCCATGATCTTGTCTCTTTTACTGAGCATGGGTATTCCCTCTTCGAGGATGCTTTCTCTACATAACTAATGATTTTCTCTTCCATGTTTCCTTTTCCCAAATCCCTGTTACTTTTATTGGTAAAGTATTTCAACCATCAAACACCTCTTATGACCTCACACTTTAGGGGGAATCTGTTATAGAGTTATTAACCCCCTATCTATTGAGCCATCTTCTCCTAAGAGATCACTTATCCAATTCAACATATTCCATCACTTCTTCCCTGAATTTTGTTGACGGGCGAAAATGAACGCTCGCCAACTGGAAGAGTGGATCCGGTCCGGGGTTGTATAAATAACCCAAGCCGTTTGGGATAACCCACCCTAACGGGTTTAGAGGCTCCGTTAGCCGATCTAAGTCCTAGAAAAACAAAAGAAAACTAAACTAAGAAACTAATCTAAATAAAAACACTAATTAAAACAAACTAATAAATAAATCTAAACTAAATATATACAATCTATTAACTAAAACATACAACTATAATCCTATTAAAGTAAATGTTTAATTATCAACAGAATCAACTTCAATTATAAATATACAATATTTACAAATTACAGATTTAAATTAAAACCTGCAAAAATCATTTATAATCTGTCCTAAGACAACGAAATTGTTTTTGATTTTTATAATTTTATGAAAAAGAAATAGAATAAAAACTAACTATCTAAGCTAAGAAACTAAAACACTAACTCTAACTACAAATCTAAACTATAAATTATATCTATCTAAACTACTTATATTATACTAACAGATTTACTATCAAATGACAATAACTAACTGACCTGAAGTAACGCTTCAGGTTTGTCCTGTATGTAGTAGTTGTTTTAGCTGTTCGGAGGGAGGAAAGCCGCACCGAATTATCTACGATCTTCTCGTAAACAAGAAGAATCTATTCTTTTTCAAATATTAATAACAGGACAAACAAGACATACAAATTTACAGCAATTTTATAATTTACAAATCGTCCTAGCTAGATAAATCTGTGTGCAAAGACTTGTACAAAGTGATTTATTTAACGAAAAAGGTAAACCTGTAATTCATTAAACTTAAGCAAACTAATTGCTGTATTTTTAAAATAAGAGAGATTAGACATGGACAACATGTAAATCAAATCAAATAAACATGCAATGAATCATGATAGCTAAAGTAGTCGATAATAAATTGCAAACTGATATGCAAAGAACCTGAAACAAAAGTTTGATATATTGAAAGCGAAAGCTGTTACAAGACATCAACTTTCATCTTAGTCTGAATCATAAATCCATAATCTAGTTCTCCCACAGTGATGATGATTGGTTTATTACAAAAAATGACAAGTACATAAAGACCTCCCATAGGGTAAAACATCCCTGTGGGAGTTATCAAAACAGTTTACAGAAAATCTAGAGATAATCTCCCAAGTCTGACTAAACTAACAACCTAAAATAAAAACATATCCAAAGTATCTCCCAAATTTCTAGAACATGCCCAATTGATCATTGTAATTCGTATGCACCTAAAAGAGGACAATAATAGACAATATTAAAGGATATTTTATTGATAAAATTGACAAAAATCTAATTTTTAAGACTAGCTACAGAATCTTGCAATTCTGTAGCTAGTCTAAATTGAACACAGAATCGTTTTAAAACCAATTTGAATCTTAAAGAATATATTCAAACTATTGAAAAATATTTGATTGCTAAAAGCATCATTCAAATCGACACTTGTATGCAAATTGGAATAGACTAAATTGTGGTGAACCGAATGATAACAGAGATGCATGCGCTCTGTTCAATTTGTTATCACCAATTTCGGGTAAAAAAAATAGCATTAAATAATTCGACAGCAATGAAATTATTTTCACGAATCAATTCCAATCAACACAAATAGTTTATGTTGCTTCAACCATCGACAAAATCATTGTCGAATCCAAACGAAATCAGCCGAATCGTTTTTTCAAATTAATAGAACATATACAAACGCTCATGCTATTTGCAAATCAAATCAAAACTTGTATGTAAATTGAAACAAATGAAATCGTAAATGAATTAATCAGTTGGTAATAGGATATGTGTGATTTGTCAAATTTTTGTTATTGCCAATTGGGAGCAGACATAATCGATTCACAGTCAACAAAATCATTACTTGAATCAATTTCAAAACGAACTATTAACCAAGTTTTTCATATGAATTCAACAGAGACAAAATATGCCGATCTGAGCTTAACAAAATTGTTTTTGAAAAGAAAAACCAACAGAGCAGCATCAAATCTATTTTCGATACCTATCCAACTCATACAAGCAATCATTTGTAAATCAAATCAAACAGGAACGACCCGAAACAATTTGAGGTCGATACAATCGTTATGAATCAACACAGTTCCATGATTTTAGTGAATAGATCTTTTGCACAGGTTGAATGTAATCCAAATCCAAACGAGAATGTTGATTAAATGAAAAACAGAGTCGTTTTTATAATTTAATAGACTACATCGTATTTATCAAACCAATCCCTAATAATGATACATTACACTCATAAAAGATAGTACCAATTCAATCCTATGAAATCGTTTCAAAATAAAATCATAAGAACTAAATTAGAGCCGATGGCATCCAACCACAACAAAATCGTATCAAATCAAAACATAACCTTGTTCTAATTTTAGCATAAAAATCTCCTATACAGGTTAGATGCAATCAAAATCCAAGTGAAACAAAACCCCATTGATTTCGTTAACTCAAATCAACAGAATTATTCTAAAATGAATCAAACCTAGTCAAAACCAATCAATTGCTAAACTAGGAATGACAAAATCGCATAACGAAATCACAACTACATTTGAGTTTAGTAAAGTGAATGTACTGTATAGGAAACATAATCATTTCGAATCAAAATGAACAGAGCTAATTTGGAAGCAAAACCAAATATGTTACAATAATTCAATCAAACTCACAAAGTGAAATTAATATTGAATTTCATACCTGGACAACCAGAAATGACTTCGATTATGATAATTTGGAATTGACGAAGGCTATTACTGATTCGAAATTCCTGAAAACAATCGAACCAGTGGTTTTTTTATTCTTGTCATTAGCTTGAAACCTATCCCTTTCTCTCGACAACACTGTAACTTGGTTCTCCAATGATTTGATCTTTGACTGCAACAAGGGGACCTCGGTGTAATAACACTCTATCCACACATTGCATTGGATACATGATGTCTACTCGGGCTTTGAAATTGCAGGCAAGGGTTTGTTTGAATCACCAAGGTTTTCATTATGTAACTTGATTCATGGGTAGTTGGGGATTTTTTTTAGGCACGGGGGAAAATTAGAGACATAGTCATAGGGTTTCTTGGAGAATAGGCCATGGGAATAGGGGTACTCTTTAGCCAGAAAACGCTCAATATCAGAGTCTGAGTCCTCGCTCAGAACTATGGGATTTTGGTCGACGTTTGGCTTAGGTTTATTACGGGCAAGTATCGATATCAATCAAGCATTCTTCTTACCCTTGCTGTCGACAGTAGGATTACCCTTGACTTTCTTACTCACATGCTTCTTTACAGCCTCAGCCTTGTCTATTATGATGCCAGGTAAGTCGATATCAGGTCAAACAGAGGGTTTGGCAGGGGGTAGAAGGACATGGAAAGGCACGGGTGGCCCAACCATAGTCTCACTAACCACGACTTTATCGATTTGGACAGACTTTGGACCAACAAAGCCATTTCTAGACAGAAAGGATTGCCAATTATCGCCATGAAGGTTTAAATGGTGGACGACGATGAGTCTAATCAAGCCGTGATGAAACAAGCTGTTGTTATCCTTCTCGTGTTTGAACCTCTTAGCCATCTTGTAAATACTATGCAAGAAGTAATGCGACATGTTCAAAGGATAGCCCATGAAATTCATCAATAACCAGAGGTGATACAGAAAAACCAAGCCATACCGACCTTCACAGGTCACAAATTGTTTCACAACCACCAAAAGATCGTGCCACCTAGGTTTAAGGGTGGAAATAGGCATACCTTTATCACAGGAGACAACCTTCCTTGATACAAATGGCAATGGCCATGACACCTCATCAACTTTGGAGTTTTTAAACCATCACTGATCTGTAGCTAGCAGTCCTGTAGCAGAGCTTATGAATTCTTCATTGAGTTCAAGCTAAATGTCACCTACTTTATCCCTACACCCATCAAAGGTGAGGGTGAATTGTTGGGAAACTGAAAGGTTGAAGCCCTTGAACCTCTGTATAAACACGAGCCAACCACTGTCTTCTAAATCCTTACGGGCATCATCGAACAGTAACAGAGCTTGACTACCATTTGGCTCTATGCGCATCACTAGTGCCATAGACAGGAGCACACGGTGAGTGAGGTGAATGAGCTAGGGTTTGAACATAGTATACATAGGGGCAGAACACTCACAGGCTTACCCGAAAACTAGCAAAGGTGAACCGAGATAGGGGGGAAAACATTAATGGCAGATCGTGCGAAGGTGGTGGAGCTAGTTTAGCCCATGCAAAATAGTCATATCCATAGTACAACCGCCGGTGCATATTACTATTCAATCCCCTATTGCATAGGTTAAAACTATGCCATTCAATCAATTAAACCTTATGGTAGATCAACCAAACACTTGTGCAAATAATTTTAGCATAGTTTTAAAACCAAAGCAACAATTCAAAATCACACCAAGGGTTTGATCATAATGAATAGAATCTATAATGGATTTTCTCTTCTGTTCAGTTACTAAAAGAGTCATGATGACGTTGACAAACGATATTGAGTTCCACGAATACGAAGGAGGGAAATATGCCATTTGCTGCTATTCCATTCATT
>JASDQU010680679.1:6227-28298 GCA_032191745.1 Picea mariana | reverse complement strand
AATTTGAGGTTGATACAATCATTATGAATCAACACGGTTCTATGATTTTAGTGAATAGATCTTTTACACAGGTCGAATGTAATCCAAATCCAAACGAGAATGTTGATTCAATGCAAAACAGAGTCATTTTTCTAATTTAATAGACTACATCGTATTTATCAAACCAATCCCTAATAATGATACATTACACTCATAAAAGATCGTACCAATTCAATCCTATAAAATCATTTCAGAATCAAATCATAAGAACTAAATCAGAACCGATGGCATCCAACCACAACAAAATCGTATCAAATCAAAACATAACTGTGTTCTAATTTTAGCATAAAAATCTCCTGTACAGGTCAGATGCAATCAAAATCCAACCAAAAGCAAACCCCATTAATTTCGTTAATTCAAATAAACAAAATTATTCTAAAATGAATCAAACCCAGTCAAAACCAATCAATTGCTAAACTGGGCATGAAAAAATTGCATAACGAAATCATAGCTACATATGATTTTAGTAAAGTGAATGTACTGTACAGGAAACAAAATCATTTCGAATCAAAACGAACAGAGCTAATTTGGAAGCAAAACCAAATATGTTACAATAATTCAATCAAAATCACAAATCAAAATTCATATTGAAATTCATACCTGGACAACCAGAAACAGCTTCGATTATGATAATTTGGAATTGACGAAGGCTGTTGCCGATTCGACATTCCTGAAAACAATTGAACCAGTGGTTTTTTTATTCTTGTCATTAGCTTGAAACCTATCCCTTTCTCTCGACAACACTGTAACTTGGTTCTCCAATGATTTGATCTTTGACTGCAACAAGGGGACGTCGGTGTAAGAACACTCTAGCCACACATTGCATTGGATACATGATGTCTGCTCGGGCTTCGAAATTGCAGGCAAGGGTTTGTTTGAATCACCAGGGTTTTCATTATGTAACTTGATTCCTGGGTAGTTAAGGTTGTTTTTTAGGCACGGGGGCAAATTAGAGACATATTCATAGGGTTGCTCGGAGCATAGGCCATGGGAATAGGGGTACTCTTCAACCAGGAAACGCTCGATATCGGAGTCCGAGTCCTCTCTCAGAACTATGGGCTTTTAGTCGACGTTTGGCTTAGGTTTATTTCGGGAAAGTCTCGATATCAATCGAACATTCTTCTTACCCTTGTTGTCAATAGTAGGATTACCCTTGACTTTCTTACTCACAGGCTTCTTTACAGCCTCAGTCTTGTCTGTTATGATATTAGGTAGGTCGATATCAGGGCAAACAGAGGTTTTGGCAGGGGGTAGAAGGACATGGAAAGGAACAGGTGGCCCAACCATAGTCTCACTAACCACGGTTTTATCGATTTGGATAGACTCTGGACCAACAAAGCCATTTCTAGACAGAAAGGCTTGCCAATTATCGCCATGAAGGGTTAAATGGTGGACGACGATGAGTCTAATCAAGCTGTGAGGAAACAAGCTACTGTCAGCCTTCTCAAGTTTGAACCTCTTAGCCATCTTGTAAAGACTATGCAAGAAGTAATTCGGCATGTTCAAAGGATAGCCCATGAAATTTATCAATAACCGAAGGTGATACAAAAAAACCAAGCCATACCAACTTTCACAGGTCACAAATTGTTTCACAACCACCAAAAGATCGTGCCACCTAGGTTTAAGGGTGGAAATAGGCATACCTTTATCACAGGAGACAACCTTCCTTGATACGAATGGCAATGGCCACGACACCTCATCAACTTTGGAGTTTTTAAACCATCAATGACCTGTAGCTACCAGTCCTGTAGCAGAGCTTATGAATTCTTCATTGAGTTCAAGATGAACGTCACCTACTTTATCCCTACACCCATCAAAGGTGAGGGTGAATTGTTGGGCAACCGAAAGGTTAAAGCCCTCGAACCTCTGTATAAAAACAAGCCAACCACTGTCTTCTAAATCCTTACGGGCATCATCGAACAGTAACAGAGCTTGACTAGCGTTTGGCTCTATGCGCACCACCGGTGCCATAGACAGGAGCACACGGTGAGTGAGGTGAACAAGCTAGGGTTTGAACACAGTATACGCAGGGGCAGAACACTCATAGGATTACCCAAAAACTAGCAAAGGTGAATCGAGATAGGGGGGAAAACATTAATGACAGATCGTGTGAAGGTGGTGGAGCTAGTTTAGCCCATGCAAAATAGTCATATCCACAATACAACCGCTGGCGCATATTAATATTCAATCCCCTATTGCATAGGTTAAAACTACGCCATTCAATCACTGAAAGCTTATGGTAGATCGACCAAACACTTGTGCAAATAATGTTAGCATAGTTTTAAAACCAAAGCAACAATTCAAAATCACACCAAGGGTTTGATCATATGAACTATGTGTTGTATGAAACTATTTATACCAAGGGTCTAGCCATAACACCAATGTGTTTTCATGAAACCAATGATCAAAGAACATATAGATAAAATCACCAATGCATCACAAACTCAATCACTCATAAAACAAAATTATATAATCAATCAAAGAATGCCAAATGAGTACAGATCAAGGGGTCTTGCCAACTATATAACGATAAGTAAATTGGAAACGCAATGGGCATATCGACAAGAATGATTGCAACAATCTAGTGATGATTTTAATGTGACTTTGAAAACCATGTTTTCACGCTTGTAGTCGTGAAAAAAAGAAAAAAGGTTAGTGTGAAAATAGAGAAAAAATAATAGTGTCATTTTATTCAAGGATTGCGATGAAAATCAAGGTTTGCAAAGCACTGGTGTAGGCAGCTTATAAGGATAGTATAAAAATGTGAATTGGCTGCCAACAAATTTCTAGCCTAATTTCCACTTGGTCACTCTTTTACTTCATTAAGGGCATGAGAAAGAGGTTTTCTCTCCCTTTGCGGCCTTACATATAGTGACCGGTCACTCTGTATGTGTTTCTAGGGAGAAACTGATCCTATAAACTCCCATTTTTGGACTTGGTTGTAATGGATGAGACCTTCCATTGATTTCTCTGGGTTTAGCCTCGCAAAGGATTCAATTATGAGCTCCAATATATTATCCTAATAACCATATGGCCTTATCCCTAAAGCTCTATAAAAACCAAGCCATTCTCATGGGAAGGAGGAGCAAAGAAATATTAAAATTATGCTGTTATTTTGGCTACCATATTTGGGCAAGGAACTTGGAAAGAGATTGATGCATCAACTTCTCTATTTGTAAGTTGTAATGATGTTTCAGTAATTAGTAGAAGGTGTACTAGACGTTTCCCTCTATTCAATTGCTTATTTGTTTGCATATGTTCATTTGGATAAACGTAATAGAGTTATGTGTCATAATATATTATTAGATTCGTCATTGGTTTGTATGCATCTACTTTGATCTTGGAAAGGATATTGTTTTGTTGTGTGAAGATCATTGTCTCTTGGAGAAGGAATAATCTTCACACAAGAAATCAACCAGGAGCACGCAGGGACAACCTTTGGAAATTAGGTATTATTCCTAATTACAAAGACTCCTAGTTACCTTTTTCATATATATCATACCTTGAAAGTCCCATAGATTACATATCTATATTTGTCTTAGATATATGAAGAACCTAAGAGAGATCAGCTCCTGCAGAGCTCAAAATCCATACAACAATGACCATGATTAATTTACTAAGTTCTTCTATCAGTGTAGGGGGTCCCAACTTTCCCTTGAGTGTTTTGCAACATTTTCCTGATGGTCATCAATGATCAACGTGTTTATTTGTTTGTCATGGAATTTGAACAAGGAAATGATCAATTCCCAATTAGCGCATCGATGGTTGACCAAAGTGTCTATCAGGGGTTAGGGAAGTTAGGGAAATTAAAGGTTTTTCAAATATTTTTCATAATCACTAAGTCCTACACCCCTTCTCAGGATCGAAGCTATCTGATATTTCTCCCTTTGGGAGATCATTCAAATTAGGTTTTGGTTACTATTCTCTCTTCCTACTTCTTTTTTTGACCTAGATTCAAATCTAAACAAGATTCCAACAAATCCCTCTAAAACTATTGGCCCTCCTAGTGAACCAGAAGGAAACACAACATACTTAGTGTACTGCATAGTCTCACCCGAGAAAGTTATATGGGTGACTACAATGCTTAGGTGATTGAAGTCTAGGAAAGAGTGGGGATCTGGGATTATACTTGTTGATCTTCATTCATTTACTATAATATCCATATATATTATATACTCTATCTTTCTTTATTAGTGCATGTAAATCAACATATCTAACTACTTCATCAAGACATTCATATAAGATTTAATCATTGACATAAAAAAAAAATAAACAATAAGCACTTCACATAACACATGATCTACCATGGCTCACCCCCTCCTAGGATACTTCTACAAATATTTGGCATATTAGGATCTTTTATTACAGTTTTCTAATATATGGAACCACACGCACTACAATTTTTTATCTTACACACACAACACTGACTCTACGGCCTATGTGAGGATGACTAGATCATACAAGATCCTCAGCCTCTAGTCTAACCCTCAAGGTCTAGTTACTTTTCACTCCCCCAACTCAACAACTTATAAAAAGGTATTGGATCTTACAATCTTTTTCCTAGCTACATAGAATTAGTCTTCTCTAATATGCTCTCTCTCAACCTAGACCTCCTAGGTACTTATTTATACTTATTATTAGATTCTCATCCATTACAATGTCTTCTAAAAAACCTAACCCTAATGTGGTTAGGTTTCCCTGCATGCATACGTTGCATAATTTCCTCGCATGTGTTTATTTTCCTTCTAGTTGTATTTTTCTTCATTTTGGGTTTTTCTTCCAAAAATATCATCTCCTCAAAATAGTCTTGTGCCCAACAGGCCCCCAACACTGACATGTGGCTCATCCCGAGCCACCTAGTCATTGCGCACTCCCTCAACAACATCTACTAAGCTATGGAACTTGTGTACAAGTTCCCTTCCTTTTCCTTGGATCTACACAGATTTTTTTGTTAACGCCTTTAATGCTTGCGCTGTGACCTCCTCTTGTATGCTTACTATGCACGTTTTTTGTGTTTGCACCATGTTCTTATTTTCCTCCTCCAAGTGCGTGATTATCTCCACTGATTTTTCTTGGATAGGTTCCATCTAGGCTTTTTGTTCCTGCTTCTGCGTTTGTGCATATTTTAGCTCTGCCTGCATCTTCGCATATATTGTGTCCCTTTTAGCCACTCGATGATGCTCATTGTCTTCTTCCTCTTATTGAGGTTCTAGATTTCTTCACTTACTCTCTCTTCCTCCTGGTCCCACTACTGAACCTGCTCATCTTACTCCAGTGTTGTCCAAAGATGTGTTTCTTTCTCAAACAATTCTACTACTATATTCACTTGTTTCTCCATCTCTGCTAATTCAAGTGCATCATCTATTTTACTCTACTCTTGAACCTTAGGTGGGGTCATGGGATTGAGCTTCTCTTTTATCTCCTCAATATATTTCTTGTATTTGTCAATTGTATGTGCGATGAGGTTGATATTTTCCTCATTGCTACTCTCTGTTGCCTACACACTGTTCAAGATTCATTTATATGTTGCATTCAATCCCTTATATATCTTGTCTACACATTACTTTTCTTCCTTGGTTTCGATCTTGACCTGCTCGACCACCATTTCTAATTCTTCCTTTGCATTCCTCGTATGTTACAATTATGTTGTTATTCAGGAAAAGGTATGGAACACCTTACTCAATCATTTTTAGATCTTTCCTAGCTAGGAAAAGATAGTTGGAAATTTCATTCGGGGTTTATTGCTTGAAAACATTCACTCAATCAGAGAGTATTAATTACAAGGATTAAGGGTGATTTTATGATTTGTAAATGTTGTGATGTAAAGATAAAATTTATACAAGGCTACAAGAATGTATACAACTTTTACAATAAAGTAAACATGGAGACCAAAAGTTAAAAGAGGAAAAAGGTCATGAAGACACATGTATGAGATATAACAACAATCTGATTTACTTCATTCTGAGATGCAAAAAGTGTATTTTCTTTTACAAACCCCTACGAGGGTATGGACCAAAGTTATATTTAGAGGTATCTTATGGGAACCACACAAAAAAACTCTGACAGTAAAATAAAACTGAAATTAATGATATGGATCATCTTTCCATTTGACTCTGCAAGATATCCTTTATCAACCATGAAAATTAATTCAAAAGAAAACAAGAATACACAAACTATCAAGGATGAATCAACACCTCTAAAACAAACGACTGAAAAGTATGATTCAATTTTGAGCCTTTCTACCTTCAATAAGACCCTGTTGTCAACAATATGATTACGCTTTCAAGTAAACTCAAAAATGAATTAAAACTGAAACTATCTCATTTAACTAAAGAGAAAACCTTAGTCTTGTCTTTCTCCTTCTATTCTTTCTTTGTCTCTTCTTCTCATTGAACCTTTATTCTTTCTCAATAAGTTGAGTTAGTTCAACTACATTGTTTAGTTAAGTCAAATTAACTTAACTAATTATTTTAGGGAGAAATAACTAATAATAATATATAAATAAGGGTCTAGTTAATAATTACTAAATAGGTGGGACCCCTTGTGACTCCCATCATTATTTTTCCAATCATCAATTATAAAATACAAAATTTTATCATTTGGATCATATAACACCCTTGTAGCTCCCCTTGATATTATTCAAATTGAATATTTAAATATCAACAAAATTCAAGTACATATCCCAAAAAAATAATATATCCATTTTATCCACAAAAATATCCAAAATAAATCTTGTTGTCCCCAAAAGTTGAAAATTATCAAATATTGTCTTCATTACTGAAATCATAAAAAAAAAACTTTAAAATCCATATTTGATGCTTTGTGAGGCATATTTCCTCTTCTCACTGTTGTCTCCAACTGACTTTCCTTGAGTGGCCCTTGGTTGGTTAGACCCTTGAAGCTGTATTTCACTCATCACATGAGAGAATTCATCTTTTAAGTGGAGGCGTGAAGAAACAAAATTATAGGATTCTATGGAAGGACTGGAGGGGGAAGCCATTTCTTTTCCTTTTTCTTGCACAGGTTGTGGGATATCATTTTTTAATCTTTTGCTAGCATGTGAGGATTGTGCTATAGAAACAACAAGAGTAATTTGAACATTGGTATTAATTGGTGGTGGTAAAGGAAATGACACAGTGGGCCAACCACACTGGTGAGAGACAAGATGGTGGAAAATTTCTTGCCAATCACCATTAGCAGGGACTTCAGGCGAAATGATACATGTCGGGGAGGAACAAGAATGCCAAGAAAATTATAAGGAGGCTAAAATGGAGGCCGGTCAGGTCAGGGATGCAAGATACCATGGCCAACCAAATTAAAAACCCCATCTTGAAAAAACTGGTTCAACTCTTGTGGATCCTCATTGAAATGAATATAAAATTGAGGTCTTCTATGGCCTCGCTACCAGCTACCTCTGCCTCTATTATTTTGGCCATTAGTGCCCCTACTAAAAAAACTCATCATGTAGCAATATTTAACCAGTTATGAAAAGTTCTTAATAACCCATACATGAAGCTCTACTTTAAATAAATCAAGGGTTGGATCTATTATTTACTACATGATGCATGCAATCCATCCATAAAAAATATTTATTAATTGCCAGACGAACAAGTAATTGATAGGGTCATTGGGAGTATGGAGGGATTGTACTTAGAATAAAATGATATAATGGAAGGGAAATATTCTTGAATACTATTAAAGCAACTAATAAAAAAATCAAACTATGTATACAACTAGCTCCGAAAATATCAATCATTAATCATTTCTTTCATTTTCTCATAGACTTTTCCTTCTTTTTTTTTAAAATGCATAACAATAGAACATGGAGTGAAAAATGTAATTGTGATAATGAGGGGAGTGTATCTTGTGCAAAATGGTATAATGAAAGGGAACCCCATGGATAATGTTCTATCATATATCAAACAATGTTATTTTCAACCTCAAAATTTAAACTTATTCACTGTTTCAAAATTGAACTTCAAAACTCTGTTTCCAAAATTCTGGAGATGGGATTTCACTTCCAGGGTGTTTGCTTTCATCTAGAATTTTTAATGCACATGGATAATTTAAAAATCCTTTACTCAATAAACATTCAACAGTAATAACACAACTTGTGCGTAACAGGGTCGAGGAGGCACAATGCCACAATAATCAAAATAAATACAACCTACAGTCGAGGAATGGACAGACCGTGATTCGTGATATCAAAACTAGTGCATTAAAATCACTACAAGGTTCCTAAAATCCCTTCATATAACATAATTCAAAATTGAAACTTCAATTAACAACGCTCCTAAAATCCTTTTCACTCTGGATCACAAAACTCATTCGACGCATATATAATTTACTCCTAGAGGTATTCCTTTCATCCAAAATCAAACAAACAGTAATTCGTATCCCTTAAACCATGTTTTGAAATGCCTTCATTACCCCAATATCCCCACAGGACAAACTATATTATCAGACGAATGAGTAAGGTTAACATACAACCCACTTTTACATAGGAAATAATCAACTAAACCCATGACTAAAAATGAGCAAAAATTGTGCCTTCATCAAATTTTGGGTTTTCCATCTCCACCATAATTCCAAATGCACATGTTTCCATACACAATAGTGGACAACAAGGTGGTAGACAAAATTGGGTTAAAAAACTGAGGGTTTGACCAAAGGGAACATGGAGAATTTAATTCTTCACAAAATTCCACATTAATAAACACATAGTAATGACCAAGGCATGAGAACAATAGCCATGAAAACCACAACTTCAAATATAGGAAGCGTGCCCAAATAAATCACAGGAAAGAAGTGGGGATAACTACTATGAACAGAGAAGAAACCCAGAACAAGGAACTAGAGGTAAGGCAGGCTTGGGAGTTTCCCAATGATATTATTTTCCATAAAACAATGTGAACATCCATACACAACAAAAGACACCACGCTTATTTTCAATGTCATGTTTAAAATAAAACCACCATAGGAAACCAAAACCTTGCAAATGACTAATACACATTCCAACTTCATTCATATAACATCTTTGGAAATGCAAAGACCGTGAGAAAATAAGAGCCAATTGTTGACTTAAAGAGAAGAGAAAATGTTCCTGGATGGAAAATCAAGAAAACACCATACATGTGTAAAATTTCCTAAGGAGAAATGACCAACTTGTATACCTTCTCGGCGACCAAGCAAAACAAAGAAACAACAACCAACAAGAGAAAATGCAAAATGACTTGGGTGGCGAGCTCGAGGTGAATTAGAGCGACGTGCATTTACTGCACATTGCTTCTACATTCACGTTTTCATTCATCCCAGTATGAGCAGGCCCACTATGCAACTCATCAACTATTAACATTCAAATCAACTTAATGCAGGTCAATTATACCATGGTTTGCCAATATTCCAATTTTGAAAATGTGGCAACCCTTTTCATTATCCGTATTTCACATATAACAATACTTTGCTAGGGATACCAAATCATGACCAAACTTACAATTAAACCAATGTGCGCAACAGTTGTTTAAAAACTCTAATGTGACATAACTCAAATACTTTCTAGGGATACCATGTCCCAACATTACTTTCAATTCAAATAATGTGTGTACCCTTGTAGCATAAAACCACCACATCACATATATAACTTAAGCATGGAGTTTAGGTCCTTCCTCAAAATAAATGTAAAATAATAATACGTGTGTGTGTTATATAAAAAGAAACACCAAAATCATATATCCCCTAACATCATATTTTATTAATCATTCTGACATATTTTTTAAATGAAAATAAACTATAGGGCTCATCTCAGCCAACTCATAAGCATGTAAATCATATTTTTTGTTTCTCTATCATAGTCACACAAGTTACACCATGGGTCCCACCTATTAGTATATTATTAAATATAGTTAAATAACAAGTCATAAGTCATTTGCAACCATTTGAAAGAAGGTACCATATGTTGTGCTTTTGGGCCTCAACAAATTGGTGACTCCACAGGGAAATTTGTTTCCAACATATTAAGAACTCATAATGTTTGGTTTTTTCGATTGGTGAACATAGATCAAAGAATTATTGACCAGAATGATTATGCAAAAGGGGGGAAATATGGTTTAAGGGAAATAATGAGATGGGATTTTGGGAATAACTCATGAAAAGTGGTACGTATGAGGGGGTTTGATCTTATAGCATAAAATTTAATCAGTCACAGTAAAAGTGTTTCATTGTTTTAAGGGGAAATTTTTTGATATGCTCTTTTGAATTTCAGGATGGAGGGAAGAAAGGGATAGCAGTAAATAGGGAAGAAAATCAAATCATGTATCTAACAACAGTACTGGAAGAAAAAAGTAATTTCAACAATGTCTACAAGGAGGAGATTGTGAGAGCTGTGCAAACTTTATTGTTATTGATCAACAATACTTTCATAATGACATTGTTGTGGCGAAACGGATCCAAAATTTATTTCTGATAAACAAAAAAAACAACAGAAAATGAACAATCAATTAAACAAATAAAAACAAAGCAGTGAAACATAAAACTATATACAACAGTGATTTACACATGGAGTTTATCAATCAAGTTAGTTCCACATAATGTTTCAAGTGGGAACCATTTTTACTATAGGAAAACAATCGCTCTTCCAAATCTTTTAAAAGATAAGAGTTTGTGCCTAGGACAAATGTGATCTTGAAAGGACCTAGCCATAATTTCTGAAACTTCGAATGTCTTCCTCTGTGAACATGGGCTGAGTCCCAAAGAAATACTTTCTCATTTACTTTAAATTTAACATATTTTGTGTTCTTGTTAAAATATGTCTTCACGGTTTGATGTCTTCTCTTTATGCTTTCCAAGGAAAACATTATTTGTTCTTCTAAGGATAATAGTGCATGTATCCTTTGAGGGACATTGGAAGAATTTAATTCTTCAATTTGTAGCATCAGTCATAGGGAAGAAAGTTCTAGCTCAGTAGGAAGAATGGCTTCTTAACCATAAACAAGATGAAAGGGAATACAACTTGTGCTTACCTTGGTGGTAGTGCAGTCTGCCCAAAGGGTGTAAGTGAGAAGGGTGTGCCATTGACGAGGATTATCTTTGATGAGCCTCTTGATGATCCTAACCATATTTGTTTTACAGGACTCAGCTTGCCCATTTCCTTGAGGGTAATAAGCTGATGAGGTGAAATGTTTGACCTCCAAATTAGCTAAAAGTTGAGTCAATTTAGTAGAAATGAAAGCAGGACCATTGTTCATAATAATCTCTAAAGAAATGTCAAATCTAGAGAATTTATTAGTTTCCAAGAAAGAGATTACTTGTTCATCTTATGAGTGTCTAAGAGGGATAGCTTAATTCCACTTAGTGAAATAATCAGTGGTTATCTAAATGAAATTCATCCCGGTGGAAGATAGAGTATTAATAGGACCAATAAAGTCCATGCACCATTTATAAAATGAAAAATATGGGAGAACAAGTTGCAAAGGCATAGTAAAAAGATGCTCTTTCCCAGTGAATTTTTGGCACTTCTCACAATATCTTGCGAAATTATAATAATATCGAAAAATTCAAGGCCAATAATAACCATTTTTGATGACTTTAAAGGCAGTATCTTTAGTAGAAAAATGGCCACCAATGTGCATAACAGAATCTGAAAACCCATGAGTTTCCTGTAACAATTTATGTTCTTCCTCATTATTCACACATTGAAGTAATATACCATCAACAGACCTCCTAAACAAAAAGTTCCTAAAATAATAAACCTAGAAGATTCAAGACAAAGCCTTCTCCTTTGATGAAGATCTAATTCATTTGGGAATTTATGATATTGCAAATAATACACCATATTTTTATACTAGGTATGTTCAACAATATAAAAGGTTTGGCTCTCAATATAAAAAAATGTTGAAAGAGGATTATCTTGATTGTAAACTTCTTCAATTTCTTCAACATGTTGAGCTAAGTGAAGGGCTAAGTCTCATCCCTTGATTATTTTCAAAGTCATGATGGTTAAATTATGCTCCTAGATTTCAACAATACAATCTGCAAGCTTCTCTGAAAGATAATTTTGTGAAAGAAAAAACTTGACAGCAGGCAAAAGGACTTTTACCCGCGTGTGTTTGCCTAAGATAAAGTGGAGACATTTCTCTACAGCTTTAACAAGAGAAAATGCATGTTTCTCAATATAGGAGTACTTGAATTCTCCATCTAATAAAATTTGTCTCATGTAAGCTATAGGTCTCTCATTATTTTGATCATCACATTGTATGAGGATAACAAAAACTGCTTTCTCAGTGCCATTATTGTAAATGATAAAATCTTTCTCAAAGTCCGGTTTCGCCAGAATCAGTGCAGAATCGATTTCCTTCGTAATCCTTATGAAATATTTTTTGACATCATATGTCCAATAAAAGGAGCGATATTTCTTTAAAATATTATGAATCATTTTAACCATTAAATAAAAATTAGGAACAAACCTGCAGACAAAGTTGATAATACCCATAAAGGATTGAACCTGCTTTTTGGAAGTGGGGGCAGGAAGGTTCAATATAGCAGCAATCCTTTTGGGATCTATGATTATTCCCGAATCAGAAAAAATATGTCCAAGGAGCTTGCCCTTGGTGATGCCAAAAATAGATTTAGAAGGATTTAAAGAAATGGAAATTTTTTTGCATCGCATGAGAACATTTCTGAGATGACCAAAGTGATCCAATCGATTCTTTGAATAGACATTAAAATAGTCAAGATAAAAATGGATAATCTTACCAATTAGATCATCAAAATAAATTTTCATATCCCTATGGAAGGTGGCACCTGCATTAGACAAGCCAAAAGGCATGTGTTCATAAGAAAATGTGCCCCAACGTGTAGTAAAGGTGGTTTTGTATCTATCGGTCATTTTTACCTTGATTTGATTATATCCAGAGAAACCATCAAGTAAGGACATCATTTGTGTTTCTACCTGATGCAAAATCATTTCCATATTAGGGAGAGGAAAATGATATTTAACACTTTCTCTATTCAATGCACGAAAATCGACGCATAGTCGAATCTGACTAGTTGTCTTCCTAACAGGAACTAAATTTGAAGCCCACTCGAAATATGTAACTGGGAAGATTATACCATCTTTCAAAATTTTTTCCAACTCCTTTCTAATAGTACCTTCAAGCATGGGGTTAGTGGGTCTTTTTTTTTCCTAACTGGTTTTATCCCTTCCTTGGTATGAATGGCATGTTGTATGAGAGAAAGATCAAAACCACAAATATCCTCATATGACCATGCAAAAACATCTTGAAATTCACATAATAGTTCTGTGAATTTCTCTTTTTCTTCGTCGAAACATTGGGCACCTAGTTTAACCATATTTGGAGATTTGGAGATCCCAAGGTTTGAGGAAATGATATCACCCACTTTCCTTTTCGACTCCTCTTCCTTACGTGTTTCTTTGATTCTCACATCACTCAACAAAAATGAACTCTCAAGAGGAGTCAAGCCTTTTGGAAATTTATCATCTTCCATAAATATGTTTTCCTTAGGCTTAAAAGGTTGATTTTGTATGAAAGCATAGATGCCTTCATCATTAGGTAAAACTTGCCACGATTATACATTATCTGGAATATGAGGACGATATAAATATTGAAAAGTACAATCAGACCTTTGAGGTAGAAGTTGTTGAGTAGGGGATACCGCAAATACAACTAACCTATCACCCATTGAATTAAGTTCCCTTTTAACATGAGTGATGTTAAATGATAATAGGTTCGAGATAAGTGCTCAAACAACTTGGGTATATCATTTCATCAACTTATTTCTAGGAGAATAAATTTTACGCACAAGGTTCACAAGAAGTTCAAAATCACCAAAAACTGTAAGGTGACCACAACCAAGGTTATATGAATTTTTTATGCCTAAAAGTAAGGCTTCAAACTCAATGACATTGTTCATGTATGAAAACTCTAACCTATAAGAAAAGTTATGGATTTTACCTATAGGTGAGTACAAGATAATACCAGCTACATTACCTTCATTTGAGCATGAGCCATCAAAATGTATGTGCCACATACCATCTTCTAAATCAAATTGTTCTAAAGTTGTGTCACCCTCATCAACAAATATGGATTACACCCCTAAGTCTTCCTCAAGATAATTTACATTCGGTTGAGGAATACTTTGTATGTATGGTGAAATTATTCCTTCTCTTAGGACTATAATATTTTTTCCATTCTGAGGAACAGATAAGTGTGTCCCATCAAGCGAAAGATATCCACCTATTAGGGCTTGCTAGTCTCTTCCTAGGATAATATAATAGTTACTTATTATCATGTCAATTACTTGGATGTTAAGGGTTGTCCTTATTTCAGGATGTGCACGTAGAACTAAAGTTATGTCTTTGATTTCACCTATTATCGAGTGTTGCAGACTGTTATAGGAGAGGATGTTTCTAGAATTTTCATTAGTACATGATAAGCCTAGCTCTTCCATAATGATTTTTTCCATAATGCTTGGGTCTGAACCACCATCAATTAGGAAACAATGAGATATCTTATTGATAATTTTTATAGAAATTAAAAATGGAGGGTTTTTTACAGGGTTTCTAAAATTATTTACACATATCTTATTTATAGTGGGATCCTCTTCTTTTTCCTCTTTAGAAATATTGGATATGGTGGAATCTTTTCCTTCCATAAAATTCCTAAGATTCTTTTGTTGTTTAGGGATGAAAACCATGTACAAAAGAGTAGCATCAGCCTTGATATTATCCATATGGTTAAGGATGTTATACTTGGAAGAGGTAAGAGGAGAAGGAACGCCTTGACTCTCAGGAACTTTGATAGTTTGTACATTAGTACCTTGTGAAGATGAGGCTGGAGTGGAAGAAGCACGAGGGGAATCGTATTTCCTTTTAGGAGCATAAGATTTTCTCCTAGTACTTATGATCATAACATCTTCTGGTTCTTCCCATTCTAGAACAATGAAAGTGGTTTTAGGCTTCTTGCCAAAGATTTTATCTTTGGCATTCTTCTTAACTTCACAAGTAATTTCTTCATGATTTTCTTCGCAAAAGTTACACCAACTAGGAGACATAATGGCCTTGGGATGAAAATTGTTTTTATTTGTATTCCTAAAAGGTGTTGCGGAAGAAGAAGATACTTCAAGATTAAGCAAGGGATCATTCCCCTTTCATTCATAGGCTATCATTCGGTTATTCATATCTTGTACAAGTTGTAGGAGGGTAAATATTTCTATTTTTTTGACTGAGTCTCCTTTATGGAGACCTGTTCTTTCAAGTTTCTCTTCGTACTCTAGGAAAGTGTGGAGAGCAAAGCCAAGATTTTCAATATCCTTTTCTTTGAGCCTATGAAGATAGGGAGAAGGAAATGCATTATAGTAATGCATGGAAGCGGATTGGTTTTGGGGGTGGATTAGTTCAGGGATTTGATTGTACAATTTGGTGAAGTAGAGATTAAAGGAATTAATAGTCTCACCATCTTTGTAAGAAATATTTTTATATTCCCTTAACTATTTGTTCTGACTCTTGGATTTTCCATAAGTGGACTTGAACCGATAAACCAATTCTTCCCAAGTGGAAAGGATGTTTGGAGGGAGATCAAATAAATTAGTTGTTGCTTTCCCTTCAAGGGAATTGACAAATAAGCACATGCATGTATCATTGTTGTTAGCCCCGATATTATGACAAGCACTAGAAAATGACACTAGGTGTTCATTTGTAGAAAAAATATTATTCCCTGAGAACTTAGGAATATTCTCTTTAAATTTAGGTAACGGATGAGTACCGGGTGTTAGAATCAAGGGACAAGATATGTACCATGCATTGGTCATAGAATCTTCCTCAAACTGAAAAATATTGTACTTATTTATAACTTTAGTAGGGTTGGTAGATGATTGTATAGGAACTTGATGACTATATATACTACCAATTATCGATGAGGCCGAAGGTTGGGATGATGAAGCACCTCCAACACCGATATCACCACCTACAAATGCCATTTTTAAAGTGATGGGTAAGGGTGAAAATGATGAGCTGGAAGAATCAGACAAAGTCCTCCTTAGAGTGCTTTTTTGGGTCAACAAAATGGATTTCCTCCTTCCTATTTCAAAGATAAGAGTATCTTCAGGGGAAAATCCTCTTATTCTTTTAGAAATGCGAGGATTTGATGACATGAAAAAGAAAACCAAAGACTAAGGAAAAGGAGGTTACTGTTGGTTTCTAAGATGCCTTTTCCTGGCTTCCCAATGTTCACGGATACCTATATCTTGTTCAAATACTTCCCAAGAGCGTTCAAGCTCAACCTAGGTACTAGCAGTTTCTAGGATAGTATTGAATAAATTCAAGGCAATGCTAATCTGGTCTTTAAGACCATGTTCAACATTAGGCTGCCTTGTAGAAGGTACTTTCATGAGAAAAATAAATCAAAGAGTGCTAAAAAAACCCAGAAAGATTCAAAGATAGTAGTGAATACAATAAACTAGAGAGATATGGAAGATCTCCCCAGAATGGTCGCCAAATAAATGTTGAGGAAAAGGTATGGAACACATTAATCAATCATTTTCAGATATTTCCTGGCTAGGAAAATATAGTTGGGAATGTCACCTGAGATTTATAGCTTGAAAACATTCTCTCAATACATAAGTATTAATTACAAGGATTAAGGTTGATTTCGTGATTTGTAAATGTTGCGATGTAAAGATAAAATTTATACAAGGCTACAAGAATGTATACAAATTATAAAATAAAGTAAACATGGAGACCAAAAGAGAAAAACCGGAACGAAGTCATGAAGACACATGTATGAGACAGAACAACAATCTGATTTATTTCATTCTCAGATAAAAAAAGTGTATTTCCCTTTACGAACCCCCGTGAGGGTATGGACCAAAGTCAGATTTAGAGGTATCTAATGGGAACCATATAAAAAGACTCTAACAGTAAAATAAAACTGAAATTAATGATATGGATCATCTTGCCACAAAAATGTTTCCATTTGACTCTGTAAGATATCATTTATGAACCATGAAAATTAATTCACAAACAGACAAGAATGCACAAACTATCAAGGATGAATCAAGACCTCTAAAACAAGTGGTTGAAAAGTATGATTCAATTTTGAACCTTGCTACCTTCAATAAGACCATGTTGTCAACAACAAGATTAGGCTTTCAAGTAAACTAAGAAATGAATGAAAACTGAAACTATCTCATTTAACTAAAGAGAAAACCTTAGTCTTGTCTTTTTCCTTATATTCTCTCCTTGTTTCTTCTTCTCATTGAACCTTTATTATTTCTCAATAAGTTGAGGTAGTTTAACTACTTTATTTAGTTAATTCAAATTAACTTAACTAATTATTTTAGGGAGAAATAACTCATAATAATATGCAAATAAGGGTCTAGTTTATAATTACTAAATAGGTGGGACCCCTTCTGACTCCCATCATTATTTTGTCAATCATCAATTATAAAATACAAAATCCTATCATTTGGATCATATAACACCCTTGTATCTCCCCTTGATATTATTCAAATTGAATATTTAAATATCATCAAAATTTAAGGACATATCCCCCAAAAACAATATGTCCATTTTATCCACAAAAATATCCAAAATAAATCTTTTTATCCCCAAAAGTTGAAAATTATAATATTGTCTTCATTACTGAAAATCATAAAAAAAAAAATTTAAATCCATATTTATTGCTTTGCGAGGAATATTTCCTCTTATCACTAATATCTCCAACTGACTTCCTTGAGTGGCCCTTGGTTGGTTAGACCCTTGGGGTTGGACTTCATTGATCACATGAGAGAAATCACCTTTTAGGTGGAGGCATGAAGACATATACTTAGAGGATTCTATGGAAAGACTGGATGGGGAAGTCGTTTCTTTCCCTTTGTCTTGCATAGGTTGCAAGATATCAGCTTTTAATCTTTTTCTAGTGTGCAAAGATTGTACTGGCAAAACAACAGGAGAAATTTGAATATTGGGATTAATTGTTGGTGGTAAAAGCAATGACTCAGTGGTCCAAAAATGATGGTGAGATACATACCTGAGGCTGGTGGACAATTTCTTGCCAATCGTCATTAGCGGGGACTTCAGGCTACAATGATACATGTGGAGGAACGGGAATGCTAGGAAAATTTTGAGCGGGATGAAATGGGGATATCTCAAGTCGGGGATGCAAGATGCCATGGCCAACCAAATTAAAAAACCCATATTGAAACAATTGGTTTAACTCTTCTGTATCAAAATTGAAATGAATAGAAAATTGATGCCTTTTATGACCTCCTTGCGAGTTACCTCTGCCTTTGTTATTTCATCCATTACTGCCCATACTGAGAAAACTCATCCTATAGAAATATTTAACCAGTTATGAAAAGTTATTAATAACCCAAAACAAGGAACTAGAGGCAAGGAAGGCTTGGGAGTTTCCCAACGATATTATTTTCCATAACAAAAATGTGAACAACCATACACATCAAAATCCACCACGCTTCTTTTCAATGCCATGTTTCAAATAAAACCACCACATGAAACCAAAACCTTGCAAATTTCCAATACACAGTCTGAATTCATTCATATAATAGCTTTGGAAATGCACAGACCGTGAGAAAACAAGAGCCAACTGTTGAATTAAAGAGTAGAGTGAATGTTCATGGATGGAAAAGTAAGAAAACCCCATACCTGTGTAAAATTTTCTAAGTAGAAATGACCAACTTGTATACCTTCTCCAGAGTCAAGCAAATTGGAGCAACAACAACCAACAAGACAAAATGCAAAATGACTAGGGTGGAGGGCTCGAGGTGAATTAGAGTGACGTGCATTTATTTCACATCGCTTCTACATTCACGTTTTCATTCATGCTAGTATGAGCAGGCCTACTACTCATCTCATCAACCATTAACATTCAAATTAACTTAATGTAGGCCAAATATACCATAGTTTTCCAATATTCCAATTTTTCAAATGTGCCAACCCTTGTCATTATCCCTATTTCAAATATAACAATACTTTTCTAGGGATACAAAATCACAACCAAACTTACAATTAAACCAATGGACACAACAATTGTTTAAAAAATCCAATGTGATATAACTCAAATACTTGCTAGGGATACCATGTCCCAACATTACTTCCAATTCAAACAATGCGTGTACCCTTGTAGCATGAAGCCACCACACCACACATATAACTTATGCATGGATTTTATGTCCTTCCTCAAAATAAATGTAACATAATAATACTTGCGAGTGTTATATAAAAAGAAACACCAAAATCATATCTCCCCTAACATCATATTTGATTAATCATTCTGACATATTTTTAAATGCAAATAAAATGTAGGTCTTATCTCAGCCAACTCATAAGCATGTAAAGAATAATTGTTGTTTCTTTGCTATAGTCACACAAGTTACACCAGGGGTCCCACCTAATAGTATATTATTAAATATAGTTAAATAATAAGTCCTAAGGCATTTGCAACCATTTTCAAGTAGATACCCTATGTTGCACTTTTGGGAATCAACAATTGCTTCTATTCTTGCGTGCAACTACACCTCTTACATGACATTGACTTGAAGCTTGTATAGTGCATTGGTTGGTATCTTTTCTAATACCAAATCTACTTGCGCTAGATCCTTCAGTGGTGTCTGGGCTATCATTTCATCCATATCTATCATGTTGGGTGCAATTGTGAAGGTCAGGCTCGCCTGCGTTATAGTTTGGATGGTATCTTGCTCATTCGGTGCGGCCCTTTCCTCCGCTTTTGTTCCTGCTGGGAATGATTCTATCCCTCTTCTAGTTTGGTGTGCTCCTTTGATTTGTTCTACGACCTGCCTTATATTGGCTATCTCATTTTGAATTTAGCCTCTTTGGTGTTGGGTGTATTTGAACTCCTCAGTTGCACATTCTTGTACTTTTTTGTCCACAAGGTTGGCATCGTCCTTGGTGATCATATACTCAGGTGGTTTTTTTTGTTCCTTATCATTCTTGTGTGAACCCCCCTGTATGTATGCTTGGCCTCTTGGGTTACATTATTTCCTGTTGAGTGGTTATTGAGGGGGTTTCTCATGTTGTTTTCTCCCCCCTTCCTTGTTCTCTTGCCGCTAGGGAAATGCCCTTTGTTCTTTCCTACACATATTTATTTGGTGCACTCCCCTTCTTCTACTGCGTTGGCTTCTAACTTGGTTTTGACTTCTTAGGCACAAATTTGTCACCTGCAGGTGTCTTGGTTGACCCTGCATCTACCTCCATACCCTTAGGTACTTCTTGACTTAAGACTGGGATGTGCCAGTCCTCATGCCAATATCTCATATCCATTTTTATGTCTTCTTCCATGACGCATTATATTAATTTTAGCCACTCCTTTCCCGGATCCTTGTGCTCTTGGATCCACATATTATGCCTTGACGCTTTGAAGTTGGCTATGTCCTTGAATTTCACAACCACGTCTGGAGTAAATCTCCAAGAATTCACAATTCTCTTTTGTATTTCACTGAAGTACCTTGCAAATGTACCTGTGTTGGCACTTCTATGTTTAGGTTCTGAGATGCTCCCCAATGATGTGTATTTCTCTTTGCGACGATGACCTATGCCATCACAAAAATAGGAGTATGGGAAATCCTTCCACCTAATTAATGCAATCAAAATGATCAACCATGAGTAATGGAACTTTGTTCCCAAGTTATATGCATATTGACACTCATCAAGGAACATGTTCAATAATTACAGAGCCCAATTGAGCATATTTCCACTGGCACACTACATTACAGCTGTGACGACCCTGAAAGGGACTTCCTCCTTGTGGAATTTTCAGAGCATATTGCAAGACATGATTTTGGTGTCCATTATCATCGTGGTGTCATTGATCCTTTTTATAATAATCCCACATGAGCCCCTCTTTGTGCCATATGTTTTCTTCATCTCCTCGACGAGGGATTTCTCCTTAGTTTTTTCATCAAGGTATTGTGCAGAACTCTTGCCCATAGTTGGAAAAACTGTAATGAAGGAAATGAGTTTGATTTCTATTGAAATTGGCTCCTCCAGCCATAAAAATTATTTGTGGAGGGCAGCCATCAGCTGCTTGACGCAGTTGTTTGTCTCTTTTCCCCTACTGAAGTGGGGAATTTCGAGTAGATTCAAAATGCTCGTGTTGGCCAGGACGAATGCCCATTGTTTTGGCTGTAAAATTGGGTCTCCAAAGGGGCATGTACCTATTATATAAAGATACACTTGTTGCACAAACTCTGGGAATTTTCCAACATTGTTCATGTCGTGGTCTAAGTACCATAGTCTTTCCACGCATCCTAGTAGGTTAGGCATGACCTGCACCCCTTAAATAATGAGCAGTAGGACTATTGATGTGTCTAAATGTCAATGTGATGACGAAACCATGGTTTTTTTTTCCCTTTCTTCTTGGTGGTTGACTTGAGGATCCAACCTCCATCTGTATTTTTCCCGCATCAAGTTTTTGTTGGCCAATAATATCTTTCTCCAAACCTGCATGTTGTTGCTCAAACCCTACTTTGTGTGATTTTCGTGGCACGACACCTTCTATTTGTACCATGGTGGACCCATTTACTCTATGGGTTCCTTCATCCCTCACAGGTCTCTATGGGTTTCCTGCGTCTTCAACCTTGTGGCCCTGCACAATTTTCTGTGGATCGATGTCCATGGCAGCTATTGTTTGGGCTCATATTTATTCCTCCACCAGTGTAGGGCTTGTTGGTTCTTCATGTGGTGATGGAATTGCATCAACATAAACAAATTACCCCATATGTTTGGTTTCTGGCTTGGCCTCACTGGTTTCCTAAGGCCCTCTGACCCCGCTATGGATTTTCCTGGCTTCCTAGCTAGGTGCACCCATATTTGGTGGTGCCATCATGGTTACTAGTTAGTTTTCACCGAATGGATTCGACTAGTCCTCACCATGCACTCATGTATTCACCTTTTCTCTGCATTCTTTTTATCTCTGTGATTTCACAATAAGTTATAATTTTCTCATGTTCCCCTTTATATAGAGTCTGTCATGAATGTTG
>JASDQU010680678.1:47212-73075 GCA_032191745.1 Picea mariana | reverse complement strand
TATTTTTAAAACAAATTCCCTAATTAAATGTCGCCCATTACGAAAATTTAAGGTTTAAGTCTAAACTATGCTAGTGGTAAAATTTTATCTCTCAATAATCATAATAATAATAATAATAATAATAATAATAATGATAATAAAAAATAAATCCACATGAATAATAAATATGATCTTCGTTAAATCTTGTAACATGAAGGGAGTAAGAAATGAATTGTTTCAATTTTTTTTTATGTTGGATTAAAATTTAAATAGGGAAATTAATGGTTTTGTTACCTTAATAAATTAAAATATACTAATTAAATAAGAGAAGGGAAAAAGGGGTTAATTTTCACACCTGCCCTTTTGAGTTCTAAGTAAAAAGGTGAAAGAGGGAAAATCGAAAAAATTAGGAAACTAGGGAAAAGAGGTAACATCAAAAGGGAAAAAGGGGAACTTAAGGGAAAAAGAGGAAAGTCAACTTAGTAAAGAATCTACCATTTAAGAGCTTTCTAATTTTAAACTGAATTAGCAATTTCATAATAGGGAAATCCTTTAAAACTTGTAAGGGATTTTGGGTACACCTAGGAGTGATTCTAGGAGTAACTCTAGGTGGGTGAGGGAAATAAGATAATTAATTAATTAAAGAAATTAAATAATGGAGGAATGAAGGGGATGGGTGACACTTGTATGGAGAAGAATTTTTAGGAATTTATTTTTAAAACTTCAATTCAATGAGATTTTAGGAAGGAAAGGAAGTTCGAAACTCTATAAAATGAAGGAAGAAGAAGGATGAAGATCATCATCTGTTTGTGTAATGTTACGTTGCAGAAATATCTACTTGATTGATTTACTTGTGGGAGTTGGGATACCCAACTCAGAGAGGAGTGGTAGCTCGGCCTTGCGAGGCGAGTTGGGAGATAGACGAAACCTCGGGATAGTGTGTGTGGCCCCTTTGTGGCTCGGGGGGCTAAGGGGGAAGAAGAGTACCCCTACCATTGGCTAGAAGGTACCGGTGAAGTCTCGACGGTCGGCGAGTGGGAGTTGCACGAAGCGCGCGGGACATCACTCAAAGTGGGCGATCAGGCAACGATACGCTTTCTTCGTTTGTATGGTAGATTGTTGGAGGATTTGTGATTTGGATCTACATGCTTATTTTTGGTAGGTAACTGGTTTTCCAAATTCATGACTAAAATCCTTATGGCCTAGCTGGTTGATTGATTGGTTTCCCATGACCTTTGTTTCCCTGCATGTCGTGACTGCCCTGTGGTTGGATTATGACCTTTCTGGTTGTTTGTCTTTCGTCCCTAGCTCCTCGGTCCTCGCCTGAGAAATCGGCCAGGAGCCTGATCTACGGTCATCGCCTTAGCATTAAAAGACCTATGGATCTCAATGCCTTGCATTGTTGTGCAAGGATGATGAGCGAAGGAAGATCCCATCATCTGTCTATCGCCATTTTGTCCTTGGCTGAATGATTATCTTGCACCTTCTCCCGATTGAATACCTCTGCATATTATTGGTCTTCCCTCTTCATGAACAACTTAAATACTCCTTTCATTTTATATCAACTCTATGTTTCACCATCTTACTTACCTATGATTTACCCTCTGTAAATTTAGCAATTACCCCACCCCTTCTATTTGACTGTGCCTGGATAGTTTTAATGTTGTCTGTCAAATTTTGGGAGAGCGTTTTCTGATATTTGTCAAATGGTCTTTATTTAATAGGCCTATACCAACGATATCCCTTACTCCATAGCAGTGATTATTTCATGTGTGGTTGCAATTTGTTGCATACATTTGACTGGGATTTTGTTGTTGGATAATATTGATTACAATGCTTTGGTTGCATGTGTTGTGAGTGGTGTTGATAGTGATGGGTGGTAGGTTGTGTTGGTTTATTAAAAGCATTTGATACATTTAGTATGACTGTGTAAATGATATGACAGCTAGTTGAAATATACCATAGACAACAAAATTGTTATATTTTAGACAGTGAGATTATTATATCTGTAGATGGCAAGGTTCATTATTTCTTAGATAGTAATTTGCTATATTATAGACAACACTTCTATCTCTGGTATTCAAGGATAGTGATCTATACTAATGTGGGTTGAAGGAGATACAGTATCTAAGGCATGACTGAGATATAACTGTGGGCATCAATTTTTGTGTATTATATGTGGCAACCATTGTAGTAAGAGTAACAATCCGAGAAACCAACTAATGTGTTGGTTAGTTATTCTTGACAGCGAAATATAATGGAAAATAACATCAAATTCAGTGATTGAATACGTTTTCCTGTTAACCACCACGATTTCCATTTAGACGATTGATTTTGTTTTCTGTTGGATTGACCACCGAATTGGGACCATGAAATTACATTAAAATGTTCACTGCGCTTCTAGTTTCCATGTGCCTACGTGTTGGGCTATGTTTTACAACGCTAAGAGTGTGTTGTGTGCCTAGTAGTGTGGCTTGGTGTGTATTGGTAGATTCAGTTGATGGTGGTTTTTTGTGTGCAGAGGATAGTTGTGGACATCAAATCCTTGCATATAAGTGCAAACTGCAAAATATTTAATGCGTGGCCATTTACCTTACAGCCTTATCATGACAGTTTTACTTGGATATTTTTAGAAGTACAAGACAGCCCCAACCGTTTAATGAAATACAAGATCGCCCCAACAACACTAAGTGGCTGGGCGATTTCCATTTGCCACTTGACAGCACATCCCTTTGTCTTCTGTGTATACACCTACAGGGACAATGTGTTCATCCCTGGTAACCATGATTGCATTTATTTACCCAGCAGATTCACATGGCGTTTTACACCACTTTTAATGTCTGGTTCAGCGTTTTCATGCAGTTGTTTTATGGGTAGCAGTTGAGTGGTATGAATTTTAGTGATAGTTGAGTGTTGTACATTGAGATATGTGCAATATTTTCATTAATAGCGTGGTTAATTTTGTTGGGCCAGAGATTTTCCAAAAATGGAAATAGCTTTTAATCTCGTTCCTTTTAGACAATGTCTTATTTGCCTTAATCGTTATCTGACTGTGTGATTAATAAAGTTTCTGGTGACATATTTCTTTGTGTCCTTTTCAAATCTTTCTCAGCTGTAAATGTTCTTATGGAGGACACCGTGGCCCTTTGTAACACCCTTGCTAGTTTCTTTTAATGATTAATCCTTTTAAGGTTATCACATAGGCATATTAAACCACTATCCCTTATGGCCACAGCTTTAAGGTATTTTAACACCCTTAAGTTATTCAAATAAAGTGTCTTGAATAGTTGTATCAACCTTTAACCAAGATATCCTATATTTTAACAGTTATGCGGTGGTTGATTTTATTGACTATTTTAACCATTAACTTATTGCCAACCCTAGTGAGTATCCATTTTGTAACGAGGTTTGATTTCGGTATTAACCTTCCTCAATAATATCTTTTAATGGTACCGGCGTGTCAACCATTTTCTGTATATCTGAATTATCGTGAAATAGTCGTATTAACCTTTATCTTGTTTTAACTTGTATCAACGATATTACCACTTTACTTTATTCCTAAATTTCCTTTAACGGATTTGTACTTCATTAATTAATTTTTATGCACCATTGATTGAGGTGAGAGGAATTTATGGGGTTGTAAGAAGGACATGGTCGTCTTGTTGACCTGCTGGTAGGGAGCTAGGGTTAACCATCTTGGTTTGGGATGGTTTAGATGATCCCTAGCATGACTGAATTTTAGCTTTCACTAGTGGTCCAGTCATGTCGTTGCACCACGATTGTTGTCACACCTATCGCCTGGAAACAACATGATTCCTGATGAGGGGATCCTCGCGCACCCTTTTGGATAGAGGCGAAAGATATGTTGACCCCATTTCCCATTGTAGGCGTTGTCTTGCTGAGACAGGCGGGTGGTCATTTCTATATGTTGACTTATGCTTGGGTTCCCTAGTTACTCGTTGTGCTAGTGGCTGGGTCATTGTCTCTTGATCGACCTGCGCACGTGTATTCATTGTCGAGTCGGGTGGTCCAACTTTTGTCATCCTTTCCTTCTTGCAAAAATAAAAAATAAAATTTGCGCTTTCTTCTTTGCGTATAGCCGTAACGATTGGGGTTGTGACATATGGTATCAGAGCCGGTTCAACCCTGCGACTGTGGATCGCCAGGATTTCCACTGCAGTAAACCCGTGACTATTAACCAGTGTGTTAAGTAAAAATCTTAACATGTCCTCGTGGAGATCACAATTAGAGGGTGCCCCATAGGGTCCATAACGCACATTAGCTAGTATCGTTAGCATCCTCCGACATCTCGAGAGAAATGATTTCTAGCGTCCATGAGTATCATGGACGGTGGTGTTGTCTAATCATTGTTGTAGAGCAAGGTGTGTGCTTCACACTTCTCATTTACGACCTCCAGCATGAAGGTCCACATGGTGGTCTTTTGATTGAAGGGGAGCATTTCTTATGGTAGAAGATGCTCCTGCCCCTTTTGAACCTGGTCGTCGGCGGCATGTCATGGGAACTGTTCGAGGGACGGTTCCAGGAGAGGTATGTTTCTAAGGAATTCATTGAGTGTCAGCTCAACGAGTTCGACGCATTGCGACAAGGTAAGCCACATGGTGCCCGAATACGAGGCCCGTTTTGGAGCTGCTTTGATATGCTCCGCACCAAGTTCTGTAGAACCTTAAGGTCAAGAAGTTCGAGTTGGGCCTTATTATTAGAATTCATCTTCGACTTCGGGTACCAGGAGTACTAGACTAAAGAAGGGGTGTTGGACGTGTGGGGAGCCACACTATTAGTGTGACTTCCCGGTGGAGAGGACTAGAGCATCCAGATCAGTCAGACCCACTACCATTGGAGATATGGGCAAGGCCCATCAAATTCATGCATCGATGCCTAATCGCCAGGCAGAGCATCATTCGACTGTGCTTGAGACGATAGTTACTGGCATTGACCGGACCCTTAGTATTTTGATAGATCTGGGTGCTATCAAGAGTTTCATTTCCGGTGCAGCGCTAAAAAAGATTAAGGTAAAGGCAGTCGAACAGGATGAGTTTATCTTCGTAGAGATGGCCTCGGGAGACAAACAAAAGGATGGAGGAAAGGTTACAAGTTGTATCCTTAACCTGGGAGAGTTTGTCACAAGGGCCAACCTGTACATCGGGAAATTAGGATCTTATGATGTCGTAATTGGTATGGACTGGTTGGAATTGCATGAGGCGATACTCAATTGTAAGACGAAGCGGTTGAGCTTGGTCGATGAACAGGGACAGAGACATGTGGTTGTAGGACAGAACCAGGGAGTTTTCCTAAGTGTCATCTCTTCCTTATAGCTACGGAAGAGCATGCACAAGGGGTGAAAGATTTATGCGATCCTTTCGTTAAAAGAGAAGGGATTAGAGGAAGGTTTAGAACACCTTCCAGTGGAGAGAGAGTTTACAGACATATTTCTGGAGGATTTACCTGGGATGTCGTTGTGGTCGCTTGGGGAGAAAGGAGCTCGTGCCTAGTTTCGTTCGCACAGGGGAGCTTCTCGAAGGACCTGTGGATCGATTTGAAAGGAGATTCCAGAAGGGAATCTGAAAGAGCTAATCCAGCTCGAAGGGGTTAAAGAACAATCCTGTGAGAGGATCTCGGCCCGAGGGCCAATAGGTCTGCGTCAGTGTGGTATCAGAGCTTGACTCTGTTTGTATATTTTATACAGGGGAAGTGAGAAAGAAATCTCAGCCATGCCACCAAGAAGAAGAGACAGACAAACACCTGATCCGCCAGAGGAGAGGGAAATGCCAAGAGGAAGGGGTAGGCAGGTGCCAAATCCATCCATGGAAAGAGAGATGCATGATATACTCACCAGAATCGAGGACATGGAGACAACATAGAGGTGCACAACTGGTGTTGGAGATGTCAGTGATTTCAAAAGTGAAAATGAAGCTGGACATGAAGGAGAAGAAGGTGCAGCAAAAGATGTAGCAAATGAACGCCTGATTAGGGTTGTTGCAAGAATGGGTGCTAAGGCAAAANACCAGAATCGAGGACATGGAGACAACATAGAGGTGCACAACTAGTGTTGGAGATGTCAGTGATTTCAAAAGTGAAAATGAAGCTGGACATGAAGGAGAAGAAGGTGCAGCAAAAGATGTAGCAAATGAACGCCTGATTAGGGTTGTTGCAAGAATGGGTGCTAAGGCAAAAATGGATATTCCAGTATATGAAGGAAACCTGGATGTTGAAGAGCTTCTAGACTGGATTAGAGCTCTGGACACATATTTTGACTATGAAGATGTCGAGGAAGACAAAAAGGTCAAACATGTTGTCACAAGATTGAAAGGACATGCAGCATTGTGGTGGGATGAACTACAATCCGACAGATGCTGCAAAGGCAAGCATAAAATCAAGAGTTGGGATAGGATGATATCGAAGATGAAGGTAAAATTCATTCCCAGGGATTACCAAATTACTCTGTTTCGAAGGATGCAGAATTTGAGACAGAAACTTATGTCAGTGAAGGAATATACTGAAGAATTCTACAGGTTGAACATCAGGGCAGGTCATCGTGAAAGTGATGATGAAAAGGTTGCTAGGTACATGAATGGTCTAAGATACGACATTCAGGATGAGATGAGCATGATGACCATCCGAACGGTGGAAGATGCTTATCAGATGGCTCTAAAAGTTGAAGAGAAGCTAATCCGAAAACAAGGTCAAAGAGGCTGAGGCAGAAGTCAGCCCAGAGGCAAATCAGTTGCCTAGGATAGAAATCAGAAACCCAAGGAAGAGTGGAAGAAACATCAAACTCAAACTAAGAGAGGTGGAAGCTCACAGAGAGGGAAGTATACCGAACAGAAAGGTCAGTATGCTGATGGAAACATTTTTCCTCATACCAAAGGTACAGGAAGAGGAAGAGGTGGAGTGGTGAAATGCTTCACATGCGGAAACGTCTGACATAAATCTTATGAATGTCGATATAAGAAGAAAGAAGGTGGTGAAACTCACATTGCCGAAGCATAGTGGTGGAATTTTGAGGTAGAGGATGTTGAGGGCAAAAGATCCTAATGATGCAAAAATTTCTCTTAACACCAGAGAAGGAGGTGGAGAGTTCGATGCAAAGGAATAGTCTTTTTCGGACTGCCTGCAAAACCAAGGATAGGGTATGCAAGGTCATTGTGGACAGTGGTATCACAGATAATCTCGTTTCTAAAGAGATGGTAGAAAAGCTGGAGCTGGAGACTATTGAACATCGAAGTCCATACAGAGTTTCGTGGCTACAAAAAGGACATCAGGTAAATGTCACTAAACAATGTTTAGTTGAATTTGAGATAGGAGGATATAACAATAAGATATTGTGTGATGTCATTCCCATGGATGTTTGTCATCTATTGTTGTGTAGACCATGGCAATATGACAAAAATGTGATTCATGATGGGAGGAAGAACACATACACCCTAGAGAAGAATGGGAGAACTCACATGTTGTTGCCGATTAAGGACAAAGAGGTGAAACCTGAAGTAAGCAACGCTGTACTTCTCATGAGTGGGAAGAAACTTCTTACAGAGGTTAAGAAGAAGGAGGAACCACAATTCATTGTGGTCAGGAAGCCTAAATTTTTTTTAACCAGTACAAGGGTAGATGATTTACCGGAAGAGGTTCAGAAACTATTGGAAGAGTTCACTGATATAGTAGTGGACGAACTACCTCATTCATTGCCACCGACCAGAAGTGTGAGTCATCATATTGATCTCATACTTGGAGCTAATTTACCAAACAAAGCAGCGTACATATTGACGCCACAGGAGAATGAAGAAATCAAAAGACAAGTCCAGGATTTAATGGACAAAGGGTTGGTTAGAGAAAGCTTGAGTCCATGTGTTGTTCCGACAGTGCTCAGTCCAAAGAAAGATGGAGGCTAGAGGATGTGTACTGAATCGAGGGAAATCAACAAGATAACCATCAAGTACATATTTCCATTTGGAAGGATGGATGATTTGATGGATTGTTTGAGTGGAGCCAAAAAAATTTCGAAGATTCATTTGAAAAGTGGATATCACCAGATTCATATGAGAGAAGGTGATGAATGGAAGACAGCCTTCAAGACTAACGAAGGGTTGTATGAATGGCTTGTTATGCCATTTGGCTTAATGAATGCGCCAAGTACTTTCATGAGGTTGATGAATGAAGTCCTGAAGGATTTCAACGGAAAATTTGTCATTGTGTATCTTGATGACATATTGATTTTCAGTAAAACAGAGGCAGAGCATCTGAAACATTTGGCTACAGTGATGAAGAGGCTATAGCAAGAGAAGCTGCTGGTAAACATGAAGAAATCCTAATTCATGAAGACAGAGCTCATTTATTTGGGTTTTGTTATTTCTGCAGACAAGTTGAAGATGGATCCAGATAAAGTGGAGGTGATTAAGAATTGGCCATCGCCAAAGAATATCATTGAGGTGAGAAGTTTTCATGGATTGGCTAGTTTCTACTGGAAGTTCATTAGGAATTTCAATGGAATTGGTGCATCGATGATGGACACAATCAAGAAGAGACACAAGTCTTTTCACTGGACAAAAGAGGCTGAGAAAAGTTTTAATTTGTTGAAAAGGAAAATCACGGAACAACCTGTTTTGGTGTTGCTGAATTTCAAAAAGACATTTCAAGTAAAATGTGATGCAAGCGGATTTGCAATAGGGGTAGTATTGAGCCAAGAAGATAGGCCAATAGCATACTTCAGCGAGGAGTTGAATGAAGAGAAAGTGAAATACTCCATGTATGACAAGGAGTTCTATGCTATTATTCAGGCATTGAAGAAATGGAGGCATTACTTAATCCCTAAGGAGTTTGTCTTATATAGTGACAATCATGCTTTGCAATTTGTGACTCAACAGGAGAAGTTGAATCAAAAACATGTAAAATGGGTTGAATACATGCAAAACTTTACTTTTGTAATCAAGCATATTTCTGGAACTGCTAACAAGGTTGTTGATGCTTTGAGCAAGAAATGTTTGATGTTGCAGGAGTTCAGAGTCAAAACACTGGGTTTTGATGATCTCAGGGACATGTACAAAGATAATCCAGATTTTAAAGAGGCATATGAAGCAGCTGAGAATCCAATTCTCAGGGACAAAAGCTAGTGGACAGAATACATGATCCAGGAAGGATTACTATTTAAGGGTAATCAACTTTGTATTCCAAAATGCTCCATGAGGGAGAATTTGATGAAGGAGAAACACAGTGGAGGATTGGTCAGACATTTCGATCATGACAAGACGTTCTAAAAGTTAAACGAGTCATATTTTTGGCCAGGAATGAGAGCAGACATCAAAAGATTCATGGAAAGATGCAGAATTTGTCAGCATTCAAAAGGAAAGAGGCAGAATGAAGGCTTTTATCAACCGTTACCCATACCTGACAGGCCATGGGATGCAATAAGCATGGAATTCATATTGGGGCTGCCAAGAACACAAAGAGGGTTTGACTCGAACTTTGTAGTGGTAGATAGATTTTCTAAGATGGCACACTTCATACCGTGTCAGAAAACTAGTGACGCAACTCACATTGCGAATCTGTTTTTCAAAGAAGTCATTCGACTTCACGACTTACCAAGGAGTATAGTTTCAGATCGAGACACCAAGTTCGTGGGACACTTCTGGAGAACCTTATAGAAAAAGTCAGGAACAAACTTGTCGTTCAGTTCACCTTATCATCCTCAAACGAATGGACAGACAGAATTTGTGAACAAAAGTTTGGGAGACTTGTTGAGGAGCTTGGTGACAGAACACCACAGTCAGTGGGACAATATTCTGCCACATGCAGAACTTGCATATAACGACTCACTAAATAGAGGCATAGGGTAGAGTCCATTCAAAATTGTTTATGGGATGCAACCAAGAGGAGTATTTGAATTGAGATATTTAGAATAGAATGCAACTAGGAGTGCTAGTGCAGAGGATTTCACAGAAGTGATGAAGGAACTTCACAACCAGGTGAAGGAGCGATTGAAAAACTCGAGCCAAGAGTATAAGCACAGAACATATCAACATAGGATACAGCTTCAATTTGAGGTTGGTGATTTGATTCTGGCACATCTAAGAAAGGAAAGGTTTCCGAGAGGAACATATAACAAACTGAAGATGAAGAAGATTGGATCATGTAAGGTCTTGAAGAAATTTGGGGCAAATGCTTATGAGATTGAATTACCCGATGGGATCGGAATTTCTACGATATTCAATGTCTCAGATTTGTACCCATACAAAGCTGAAGCAGGGAGTGAAGAACTAGAGGTTCAGTGGACTAAACAGATGCCAGTTGCAAAAAATCCACAGATGGAAAGCATACTGGACAAAAGAGTTAGTAAAAGGACCAGGCGAAAGGAATATTTTGAATACTTGGTCAAGTGGAAGGGACATCCAGTTGAAGATGCCAGTTGGGAGAATGAAGCAGAGATTCAGAAGCATGGACAAACCGTGTGAGAGCTCATGGACAGGATCCCATGAAAATTTTCAAAGCGAGGGAGTATGATGCAGGAGCATCGCCAACAACAAGCGAGAAGGGGACAAAACGCCAACACATTTTGGCACATGATGAATTGTTTGAAATGTTTTTGAGTTTGATACGCCAAACTTAAATGTAATAGTTAAGAAAGAGTGTACCTATAGATTGTAATTAGACCTTGAGCATCTCGCTCTCATCTAAAGGACTAAGAGGCATTTATGCTAGTAAATGTAAGTAGGTATCTTTGAATTCCTAGATTAGACAGTTTTAGGAGCCAGAGGGAAAATGGATATAGACACCCTCACTTGTATCATTGTAACATTAGCAACATTATCAATCAAGAGAGCATAGGAGAGAAAAAGTAGAGAGCTGTGTAGAGTAAAACCCCATGTACAGAAGTTCTGGATTAATACAAAAATATTTAGTTCAGACTCATGGTGTTCAATTGCTTTATGTGTTTGTACATGTTGATTGATATATGCTTGGTTACTCTCTGTTATGCATTTTCTTTGATGTGTGAATGTATGATTTCATATTAAATGTATAAAATCTGAAGAGAGGGAGAGTAAAGAATGAGTTTCAATTGTTTCTTTGTCTGAGCAAGCGTTTTCCTCCAAGGAGTGCATTGAAATTGTCCACAAGGTTTGCGTTGACAGAAGTCAGAGTTCGTCTCTGCAAGATCATGAGGGATAACATTGTTCTCATTCTCGCAGAAGTGCAAGTTAAGCATAGGAGCCGTGCAAGGAGTGCGCGGGCCGAGTGAAGTTTGAGAGTTACAACCTGAGGGAGTTGTTGAAGGACTGTTGTCACAGGGAGTGTGCAGAGTCGAAGAGTTTCAAATAATTGGGAGTATTTGAAGAATTGCCACAAGGAGTGCATGCAGGGGTCTTGTTGAAGACTCAAGTTGTGGAGAAATCTCAGGAGGGATAGATTCTTCGAAGTTGTCGAAGAGACGCTCAAAGAGGACCAGTGCCTTGAAGTATTAGGAGTCACAATGATATTGTTTTGTTGGTGGACAAGTTTCGTGAAGGCGTACTTGTTCATTTCGTAGGAGTGTTAAGGAGGAATTGGACGGTCGAAATTCTCTGTGGAGAATTCACGAAGTTCTGAGAACTGTCAGATCTTGCAGAGGAGAAAGAAGGTTACGGTGAGTGTTTTCTAAGTGTAATCTCAGGAGAAATCGGGCCATAGGATTTCAGCCAATAGGGGCCATTGAATCACTCGCGTAATCTCATTTTGGGGCTTTGTGAGTTGGAGAATTGAACCCTTGCATCAAGATTTGTGAGGTCGCAAGGTGCGAAGTTTCGAAGTAACGAGAGAATCTGAACCGTTCATTGGAAGGAGGACACGTGTGGTGAGATACTCTCTATCGGGGATTCAGACATAGGGGTTCAGAGAAGGAAGTCCTTCGACTTCGTGAGTGGCAAAGTCACGAGAAGATCGGGACCATCCATTCGAAGAGGACAAGTGGAAAAGATCTAGGGATCTCGAGAACTCGGAGGTTTGCAAGGTGAGAGCCCAAAGATTGGGTGCTCCAAGTTGCGAGTAGCAAAGTCGCGAGGAGCAAATATAGCCGTTAGATCCGGGTCGAGGGAGGACCGTTGGATCAGAGCCTCATCGTGCATTTCGAGTATTCGGAGGTTCGAAGGTTGGAAGGACCTTGTCCCAACTACAGAAGTCGCAAAGTGCTGAGAGTCGAGGCACGGAGGAAACATGTGGCAGAACCACAAGGTGGGCTCGGGAAATAGGCAGGTGGACACACATCACCTAGTGGAAGGAGTCAACACTCCGTTGACTTCTCGCGTCTCGGGGATTTGTGATATAAGAGTACAAGAGATCGACATTGAAACTTGCGAGATTGCGAGTTGCGAAAAGGACCTTGGGTTAGGACCTTGGTCATAGTGCTATGGTTGCTTGGGGAGAAAGGAGATCATGCCTAGTGTCGTTCACATAGGTGATCTTCCCGAAGGACCTGTGGATCAATTTGAAAGGAGATTCCAGTAGGGAATCCGAAAGAGTCGATCCAGATCAAAGGGGTTAAAGAACGATCCTATAAGTGGATCTTTGCCCGAGGGTCGATAGGTCTGCATCAAAAGGAAAGGAAGTTAGAAACTCTATAAAATGAAGGAAGAAACAGGATGAAGAAGGATGAAGATCATCTTCTGTTTGCATAATGTTACACTGCAGAAATATCTACTTGACTGATTTACTTGTGGGAGTTGGGATACCCAACTCGAAGAGGAGTGGTAGCTCGACCTTGCGAGGCGAGCTGGGAGCTAGATGAAACCTCTGGATAGTGTGTGTGGCCCCTTTGCATCTCGGGGGGCTAAGGGGGAAGAAGAGTACCCCTAGCATTGGCTGGGAGGTACCAGTGAAGTCTCGACGGTAGGCGAGAGGGATTTGCACGGAGCGCGCGGGACGTCACTCAAAGTGGGCAATCAGGCAATGGCACACTTTCTTCATTTTTATGGTAAATTGTTGTAGGATTCATGATTTGGATCTGCATGTTTATTTTTGGTAGGTAACTGATTTTCCATATTCATGACTAAAATACTTATGGCCTAGCTGGTTGATTGATTGGTTTCCCACGACCTTCGTTTCCTCGCATGTCGTGACCATGCTATGGCTGGATTATGACCTTTTTGGTTGTTTGTATTTCATCCCTAGCTCCTCAGTCCTTGCCTGAGTAGTTAACCAGGAGCCTGATCTACGGTCGTTGCCTTAGTGTTAAAAGACCTATGGATCTCAACGCCCTGCTTTGTTGTGCAAGGATGATGAGTGAAGGACAATCCGATCATCCATCTACCGCCATTGTTGTCCTTGGCTGAATGATTATCTTGCGCCTTCTCACGATTGAATACCTCTACATATTGTTTGTCTTCCCTCTTCGTGAACAGCTTAAATACTCCTTGCATTTTATATCGACTCTGTGTTTCACCATCTTACTTACCTGTGATTTACCCTCTGTAAATTCAACAATTATCCCACCCCTTCTATTTCACTACGCCTGGACAATTTTAATGTTGACTGTCAAATTTTGGGAGAGCATTTTATGATATTTATCAAACGATCTTTATTTAATAGACCTTTACCAGCGATATTCCTTACTCCATAGCAGCGATTATTTCATGTGTGGTTRCGATTTGTTGCATACATTTGACTGTGATTTTGTTGTTGGATAATATTGATTACAGTGCTTTGGTTGCATGTGTTGTGAGTGGTGTTGACAATGATGGGTGGTAAGCTGTGTTGGTTTATTAAAAATAGTTGAAACATTTAGTATGACTATGTAAATGATATTATTGACAACTAGTTGAAATATACCATAGACAACAAAATTGTTATATTTTGGACAGTGAAATTATTATATCTGTAGATGGCAAGGTTCATTATTTCTTAGATAGTAATTTTCTATATTATAAACAACACTTCTATCTCTGGTATTCAAGGATAGCAATCTATACTAATGTGGGTTGACGGAGATACAATATCTAAGGCGTGACCGAGATATAACTGTGGGCATCAATTTTTGTGTATTATATGTCGCAACCATTGTAGTAATAGTAACAATCTGGGAAACCAACTAATGTGTTGGTTAGTTATTCTTGATAGCGAAATATAATGGAAAATGACATCGAATTCAATGATTGACTACGTTTTCCTATTAACCACCACGATTTCCATTTAGACGATTGACTGTGTTTTCTGCTGGATTGACCAACGAATTGGGACCACAAAATTACATTAAAATGTTGACTGCGCTTATAGTTTCCATGTGCTTGCGTGTTGGCTATGTTTTACAATGCTAAGAGTGTGTTGCATGCCTGGTGGTGTGGCTTTGTGTGTATTGGTAGATTTAGTTGATGGCAATTTTTTTTGGGCAGAGGATAGCTGTGGAAAGAAAATCCTTACATATAAGTGCAAACTGCAAAATATTTAATGCGTGGCCATTTACCTTACGGCCTTATCGTGACAGTTTTACCTAGAGATTTTTAGAAGTACAAGACAACCCCAACCGTTTAATGAAATACAAGATCACCCCAACAGCACTAAGTGGCTGGGCAATTTCCATCTGCCACTTGATAGCGCATCCCTTTTTATTCTACGTATACACCTATAGGGACAACGTGTTCATCCCTAGTAACCATGTTAGCGTTTATTTACCCAGCAGATTCACATGGCGTTTTACACTATTTTTAATGCCCCGTTTAGCGTTTTCATGCAGTTGTTTTATGGGTAGAAGTTGAGTGATAGGAATTTTAGTGATAGTTAAGTGTTGTACACTAGGATATGCACAAGATTTTCATTAATAGTGCAGTTAATTTTGTTGGGCCAGAGATTTGCCAAAAATGGAAACAACTTTTAATCTCATTCCTTATAGACAACGCCTTATTTTCCTTAATCTTTATCTGACTGTGTGATTAATAAAGTTTATGGTGACAGCGTTCGTTGCGCCCTTTTGAAATTTTTCTCAGCTGTAAACTTTCTTGTGGAGGACAACGTGGCCCTTCATAACACCCCATGCTAGTTTCTTTTAATGATTAATCCTTTTAAGTTTATTGCATAGGCATATTAAACCACTATCCCTTATGGACACAACTTTAAGGTATTTTAACACCCTTAAGTTATTCAGATAAAGTGTCTTGAATAGTTGTATAAACCTTTAACCAAGATATCCTATATTTTAACAGTTATGCGGTGGTTGATTTTATTGGCTATTTTAACCATTAACTTATTGCCAACCCTAGTGAGTATCCATTTTGTAACGAGGTTCGATTTCGGTATTAACCTTCCTCAACAATATCTTTTAATGGTACCAGCGTGTCAACCATTTTCTGTATATCTGAATTATCATGAAATAGTCATATTAACCTTTATCTTGTTTTAACCTGTATCAACGATATTACCACTTTCCCTTATTCCTAAATTTCCTTTAAAGGATTTGTACTTCATTAATTAATTTTTATGCACCGTTGATTGACGCGCGAGGAATTTATGGGGTTGTAAGAAGGACATGGTCATCTTGTTGACCTGCCGGTAAGGAGCTAGGGTTAACCATCTTGGGTTGGGATGGTTAAGATGATCCCTAGCACAACTGAATTTTAGCTTGCGCTGGTGGTCCAGTCATGTCGTTGCGCCACAATTGTTGTCAGGCCTATCGCCTGGCGACAACATGATTCCTGATGAGGGTATCCTCGTGCGTCCTTTTGGATAGAGGCGAATTATATCTTGACCCAAGTCGGCATTTCCTGTTGTAGGCATTGTCTTGTTGAGACGGGTGGGTGGTCATTTCTATCTATTGACTTACGCTTGGGTTCCCCAGTTACTTGTTGTGCCAGTGGTTGGGTCATTGTCTCTTGACCGAGCGGCGCGTGTGTGTTCGTTGTTAGGTCGGGTGGTCCAACTATTGTCATCCTTTCCTTCCTGCAAAAATATATATATATATTTGCACTTTCTACTTCGTCTATAGCCATAATGATTGGGTTGGTGACAATAGTCTTCAAGATGAACTACAATGAAAAAAAATGGCTTAGTTGATTGATGCACCACCTTTAAAGTTTTGTTCTCACTTTCAAGACTTTCAAAATAACAAGTTCAATATCAATTTTGCATAAACTAAAAAGCATTAAAGTAGATAGTGTCCATTGTTGTGAGATTTTTACTCATTCAAAATATATTATTATTAACCTATCTCTCTAAATAAATTATTGATCTTTTTATTGGAAAGTTATGAGAAAGAGAATTAATTATCAATAATGATAACATTATGCTAATATGAAAATTTAAATGATATATAATTTATTGGGACATAATAAAAAACAAAAATATTGGAAATTAACATATATTTATAATTATAATCAACTAAGAACATCCTCAATAAATATGCAAACAAAGTACATCCTAGGTACTTTCTTAGGCATATAATCAAAGAACATTCTAGGTACTTGCTTAGGCCGACGAGGGCTGATCCAATGTAGGGTTTTGAATGGCGTGATTGTCGGGAACAATTACATGTCAGGTAGCGTGCTATAAATCTTATAATAATTAAAAGAACAACTCAACTCCTAGAAAATCTCAACTCTAATATTACTAGCAACAACCACTTTATAAAAGTGGTTGATATACGTCGATCGATGCCATTTTTTACTTTTCCAAACTAATGACGCCAATCGGCGTATATCAACCACTTTTATAAAGTGGTTGTTGCTAGTTGATGACCAACATGCCTTGAGAAGGACCATTAATATATTAATACATTTAATTAATATAATAATTTATTATTACATTAATTTAATTTATAAATATTAATTTAATGTATAATAAAAAATGTATAAATTAAAGAATTAATTGATTAATAAATGTATTAATGTATAAATGTAACATATTAATTGATTGGTACATTGATAATGTAATGTATTAATGTATTTAATAATACATTACATTAATGTATAATGTATTACATTAATGTAAATATAATACAGTAAAGTATTAATGTATAATACATTAAAGTATTAATGTATAATACATTAATATATTAAAGTATAATACATTAATGTATTATAAATTAATATTATACATTAATAAAATGTATAATACATTAATGTGTAATATATTACTACATTAAAGTACTTGATACATTGATGTGTAATGTGTAACATTAATATAATATATAATAAACATTTATAAATTAAAGTATTAATGCATTATGCATAATGTAACATATTAAATATTAATACATTAATAATGTAATGTATAAATTAATTAATACATTAATACATTTTTAACTAATACATTGTTAAAGTAATAATTGTCAAAGATGTGGTCTATTGGGGAATCATTGAAGACACCATTTTGGAGAATAAAGATATTATTAAAAAAAACAAGAAATCTTAATTTAAGGAGAAAGTGTGGTGCGATAAAGAGTTAGAGGAAAAAAGGAAATTAAGGTATTATAAGGATGTAATCAACCCTAATCTAGAAGATCAAAATTATCTATTTGTTTTGCCAAGTGTAAATAAAAAAATAAACATTGCTAAGATAAGAACAAATTCTCAAGAGCTCCTATACCCATATTAGATCTCATTTTCAAAATATTTGTCACACTACCAACCTTCCTAAACTCTTAACTCAACAAAAGTATGGTGATCTTGGAAAGCTTATCTTAATGTTTTTCGAGTACAGAAACAAAATTCTAAAGAATCACAAGTAATCACTTACCCTCTTAAGGTCGAATAGACCAATTAGGTCTCAGTGGACATTAATAATCATCATCATCATCAATACAATAATAAATTAATACTTTAATAATACATTATTAAAATAATAATACATTAATAAACATATTATTAAAGTATTAATACATTAATACATTTATTGAAAATGATTGTGGTTGATTATGCTCGACCATCATCATGGTTTCTTTTGTTCATGACTATGAGTGATATTGATGTTTATTTTAATGTATTAATTTAATTAATTAATAAATTAATAAATTTTTAATAAATACATTACTAAAGTAGTAATACATTATTATATTAATATAATGTAGAAATTAAAGTATTATTTTACATGAATGTATACAATAAAGTATTAATTTATTAATGCATTAATAATGTAATCTATTAATTAAGTAAGACGTTTATATAATATTAATTACTACATTGTTAAAGTATTAATATAATAATAGAATAAAAATAGTATTAATATTAATATAATAATAAAGTAAAAGGTCAATTGGGTGTAGCTTGGATTGATCTGCCCAAGAAGGCGATCTACAGGAGAAGGTGACCATGCAAGCCATAGCTCAGCTTTTGACCAAAACCTCTCCTCAGGGGTGCAAATCTGAACAAGAGCGCACCATTAGTTTGGGTGACCAAGCAAATGGGGATTTAGACCGGGGTGACCCAAGACTGGCCAAGAGGTTTTGGCAATCTCAGAGTGACCTTCGAGGATTAGTGGGAGAATCCTAGTGCAGCCATGGAAGAGGGTGCACTCACTTCATTCCCACAAGGAAGAAATGAGCAAGGACGCAAACCCTAGTTGGTGCGCCCTCCCTTCTACCTCAGAAAACGCAAATGAAATGATTTGCTCCCTGAGAGAGTGGCTAGATAATGAGATAAGATTGTTCTCAGAGGTGGAATCATGGCAAACGGAGTCACCAGGAGGTATCCATGAAGGAAGGCGCACTAGTTATTCTTCAGAAACCCTAAAAATGAAATTGTCGTGAATGTAAAATGCAAACTCAAAAAATAAAACAACCAAGACACACAGCTTTAGAAGAAAGGTAAGAATGATTTATTTTAGTCCCGGTTCACCTTATATGCCAAGGAAACCATTTATTTTACATGTATTTAATTCATCATCAAAAGGTCAAGAAGTGTTGTGCCTAGGTGATTGACTTATGCGCCCTAGGTGGGCATTCCCCTAGGTGGCCTCCTTGGCCCAATTCCTCCCTTTTTAGCTCTGGAAGCATCCTGGCTTCCATGAGAAGATGTGGAAACTTGTTGTGCAATACATCAGTTGTGATCCACTTTGCCTAAGCTGGAGTTTGGCCTTGGTGGACTACCAGATATGAAGTGTAAGTCTGGTGTCTTGTAGAGCGACTTTGAGTGTCCAGTATAGTGTCTTTGGCCAATGGGAGTTGGAAATCGGGAATGTTGTCCACTGGATGAGTGACGGTGACTGGTTCTTCCAAGAGGGAAGGCACAAACAACTTTATGTGATTTACATTAATGACATTGTGGATTCCCAGTTGTGGTGGAAGATCCAACCTATATGCATTTTCTCCAATCTTGTCGAGTATTGTATATAGACCATATCTTATTGAAAGAAGCTTGTGATGGTGGCCTTTGAAGCGCTTCTTATCCAAGTGTAACCATACTTGATCCCTTGGTTGAAAGTCCATGAAGGTTCTTTGTTTGTCATGGCACTGCTTGGCATGATCTTGGGCTGCTTTGAGTGTTGATGTGACTGCACTGTGGCATTGTGCAATTTGTTGAAGAAATCATTGAGCTCACAGTTGTTCCTGTTGTTGATGGAAGGTACCTGAAGTAGCCCAAGTGATTGGGAGATCGGTTGAAGATGCTGGTTGGAAGCCCAAGAAGACTTCAAAACTTGAAAATCCTTTAGAACAATGAGTTTCCTTGTAGCTATGCTGGAGAATGTGTAAGTAATTGTCCCATTGTTTGTTGCACCCAAAGTGAGTTCGGAGAGAATGCACCAAGGCTTTGTTGAAAACCTCTGTTTGGTCATCCATTTGAGGATGGAATGCAGTAGAGAACTTGAGGTGGCACCCCAATAGCACCCATATGGTCTTCCAAAATGTACTGAGGAAGCGAGAATCTATGTTTGAGATGATACTGCTTGGGAGGTCAAAATGGGGCTAGACATGACGAAAATAGAGTTCTGTTGTTTGCACTACTATAGTAGTCTTTGTGCATGGGATAAAAAGTGCCATTTTTCTGAAGCGACATACCACTACCCAGGTTGCATCATGTTTCTTTTGGGTTGTTGGAAGTCCACTTAGGAATTCCCTTGAGATTGACTCCCAAGGCTGAGAAGGAAGTGACAGTGGCTGATACAACCCATGCTTCCAGTTGGATGGCTTGGATTGTGAGCATAAGGCACAAGCTCTGATAAAATTTTCAACTTGAGGCTCCATGGAAGGCCAATGAAAATGGCATTGTAGATGTTGGTTGGTATTTGTGGTCCCAAAGTGGCCCCCATAGGCTAAAGCATGTGCTTCCTTGATGAGCAAGAGGCAGTCTTATGAGTGTGGAATGCATAGAAAATTCATCTCATATAGCCACCCATCCCGAATAGTGTAGTCTAGGAAGGGGGTCTGATTGATCACTGTGGGGCTTTGCAAAGCTTCTGAAATCTCTCAAAAGTCGGTGTCAGTAGCATATTGATCTTTCCATGTGTCATAAGTAGCACAATGTACTTCTAGAATGGAAAGAACTAGAGTGGGAGGTCTACTTAGAAAATCAACCATTTTATTAGAAGTGCCTTTCTTGTATTTGATGACTTAGTGAAATTGTTGAATGTAGGAGGCCCATTTAAGGTGCCTTTGTTCCTGAATCTTCGATTGAGAGTTGATGAAAATCAAAGGGTGATGGTCAATATGAAGAATGGTTTCTTTACCCAAAAAATAATGCCTCCATTGTTTAAGTGCTTGCACCAGACTATAAAATTCCTTGTCATAGGTACTATAATTTTTCTTTGCCTCGGGCAGGGTTTCAAAGTGGTAATAAATGGGGTGTCCTCCCTATTTATGTATGGCACCAATAACTATTGTGAGGCGTCAGACTCAATCTCAAAGGGTTGGGAGAGGTCTGGCAGATGTAAAATAGGGGATGAGCAGAGGTCGTCTTTGAGCTGAGAAAAGTTAGTAGTTTCTTCTTTGGTCTAGATGAATGTAGAAGAAGTATTTGAGAGCTGATGCAAAATTCAAGCAAGATTTGAAAAAGAGGGAATGAAATTATGATAGAAATTGATGCCACCCAAAAATATTTTCAACTCCTTAGCTGAAGAAGGTAGAGGCCATTGTTTCAATGCTTGGATGTGGGTTGGATCTAGTTGAATACCCTCTGAGCTGACCACAAAGCCGAGATAGGGGACTGAAGTCTGACCAAAATATGATTTCTTCTCTTTGACTTGCAACTTGTGTTCTTGGAGAATTTGGAGAAATTGTTAGGCATGTTGCATGTGAGTGTCCCATGTCCGACTGAAGATTAGAATGTCATCTAAGTAGATGACCACAAATTGACCCAAATTTTCTCTGAAGATGTCATTGAAAAGCCTCATGAAAGTGGTTGGGGCGTTGGTGAGACCGAAAGGCATGACTTTCCACTCAAAAAGACCAAATTTTATCTTGAATGTTGTTTTCCAAAAATCATCTGGGTTCGTTCGAACTTGATGGTAGCCGACTGTCAAATCCAATTTAGTAAACCACTTAGATCCTTGTAGGGTGTCAAGTAGTTCCTCAATCCAGGGAAGGGGTAATGATTTTTTATTGTGGCTTTGTTCAAGGCTCGGTAATTAGTGACAAGGCACATTTCTGAGGTATCTCGTTTAGGGATGACAAAGGCGGCAGAAGCATAGGGAGAATATGAAGGTTGGATGTGGCCAGAGTTGATGAGGTCGGTCAATTGTCTTTCCATTTCCACTGTTTCTTTTGGGGCCAACCGGTAAGTAGGGGCATTAGGTAAGGTAGATACAGGGATGAGATGAATGGAATGGTCAATGTGGCGAGAGGGGGGAAGTCCCTCCAGAGGTTGAAATACCTATGCGAACTCGTGGAGGAGGGGAGTCATAGTTTCAGGAATAGGGTGCGTTGTATTGTTTGGTGTTATTGGGTGCACCAAATAGAGAGAGACGCATTGGTTTAAGTGTACATGTGGGATTTGTTCTTTGGTAGAAGGGGGTTTGGGTTTTGCTGCAGTTAAGATATAAGTGTGGCCTTCTTTGATAATTTTGTACTGGCGAGATTTGGCTAGATAGATAGCATTTCTTTGGGTTTGGTATGAGATATCGAGCAGCAAATCCACATAATCCAAGGGGGAGACATCACAGAGGACAATATCTTTGAATTGGCCTATGGCGAAAGTGACAAGACAACACTTGGAAAATAGGAGGCAAGAGCCACCCTTTTGGACCCATCCGAGTTGATAGGGTTGCGGATGTGGAGTGGTGACAAGATTAAGGTGGTTGACAAGGGCTTGAGACACCAAACTTTTCTAGTTTCCATTGTCCATAATCAGTAAAGCCAAGGCATTTTGGATTTGGCAGTTATGGGTGAAGAGGGGTTGGGTGGATGCGTTTGAATCTTCCTGGGTCATTAGAATCAATGAGGGATCTACTTATGTGGGATTGTCCAGAGAAACTTATTCGGTATCTTCTACTTGGGAAGGCGCAATGAGCTCAGTGAGTAGAGTTTTGTTGGTTTTTAGATTTTGGAGAATTCGACAATCTAATGAATTGTGTGAAGTAGTTTTGTGGAATGAGCACCAGGGTGTTCTTGTAGTTGTATTGGGTGTGGGGTTTTGAGTCAGAGGAGGTGGAAAGAGGGATGAGGGATGGGAGTTGGATGGTTGAGAGGTGTGGAGGTTGGTTTAAGGGAAGAACTGAGGAATACGACCTCTAGGAGCAACTCTAGGAGCGACTTTCCTTTCTATAGCCAAAGATCTATGAAACGTTTTATCTAAAGTTGGATTTTCAAACAACTCTAATTATCGACGGAATTGAATTAATGACCCAGCCACAAATTTTAATATGAGTACCTCTTTTGGATATGGAACATGAAGTAAGAGGTGCATATTGCAGAAGAAGTCTATGTAACCTTGCACTCCTTGTAAAGGGAGTTGTCGAAGTTGGTGCCATTTGATTCATAAGGATTGCACATACCTAGGTGGGTAGAAGTGATTTCTAAAAGCTTTCGAGAGTGGAGCCCAGGTTTTGATGGGTTGCGAAGTAGAGGATTCTGGAGCATCCCCAATCTCTATCACAAATGTGGTCTCCTGTTGCTCTATATCCCACCAAGTTTGTGACAGTCCTTCTAATTGCAAGGAGACAATATGGAGTTTTCTTTCCTCGGTAAGGCCTGGACATGTATTGAAATAGGTGGATAGGCTACGAATCCAAGAATCCACCATTTCACCATTCGTTTTCCCAGAAAAATTGGGTAGTTGGATTCGAGTGTCCAACCGGAATGGATCTGGATTGTTTTGTTGTTGCATTTTGAGCAGCTCATTGAGGACGGAGACAATATCTTGGATGGGATTCGATGTGTTGGAATGTGAGTCGACTGCTAAAGGATATTTGCATGGAGGCATTGTGAAGCCAACTGAAGAAAAAAGGCACCCCTAGGTTGCAATGCTGAACATAGGACTTTGTTTTGAGAATAGAGGACTCAAAACCCCTGAGGCAATGGAGCTTGAACTGGTCTAGAGGGAGAGATCTGTATTGTTTTATATCTGTGGAGCTCCTCTCTATGGAAATGGAGATGTGGATGCCCTTGGGGCTTATGAGATCTATGGATCTTCTTGCATAAAATGGAAACCCTGGAATGGGCAAACTCTGGATTATTTCATGAAACCTCCCCAAAAACAATTTGGCTCAATCTTCAAGATCGGAAGCTTTTCCATGGATCTTGAGGATATGATACCAATTGATCTGCCTAAGAAGGTTATCTATAGGAGAAGTTTACCACGCAAGCCATATCTCGGCTTCTGACCAAAATATCTCCTCAGGAGTGCAAATCTGAACATGGGCACACCATTAGTTTGGGTGACCAAACAAATGGGGATTCAGATCGGGGCGACCCGAGAGTGGCCAAGAGGTTTTGGCGATCTCAGAGTGACCTCCGGGGATTAGTGGGAGAAGTCCAGTGCATCCATGGAAGAGGGTGCACTCACTTCATTCTGATAAGGAAGAAACCAACAAGGGTGCAAACCCCAATTGGTGCGCCCTCCCTTCTGCCTCAGAAAACTCGAAGGAAATAATTTTCTCCATGAGAGAGTGGCTAGATAATGAGATAATATTTCTCTCATAGGTGGAAGCATGGCAAACGGAGTCACCGGGAGGTAACCATGAAGTAAGGCGCACTAGTTATTCTTCAGAAACCCTAAAAACAAAATTGTCGTGAATGTAAAATGCAAACTCAGAAAAGAAAACAACCAAGGCACATAACCTCAGAAGAAAGGTAAGAATGCTTTATTTTAGTCTCTTTTCACCTTATATACCAAGGGAACCATTTATTTTACATATATTTAATTCATCATCAAAAGGTCAAGAAGTGTTGCGCCTAGGTGATTGACTTGTGTGCCCTAGGTGGGCATTCCCCTAGGTGGCCTCCTTGGCCCAATTTGTCACACTACCAACCTTCCTAACCTCTTAACTCAACAAAAGTATGGTGATCTTGGAAAGCTTCTCTTAATGTTTTTCGAGCACAGAAACAAAACTCTAAAGAATCACAAGTAATCACTTACCCTCTTAAGGTCAGATAGACCAACTAGGTCTCAGTGGACGTTAATAATCATCATCATCATCAATACAATAATAAATTAATACATTATTAAAGTAATAATACATTAATAAGCATATTATTAAAGTATTAATACATTAATACATTTATTGAAAATGATTGCGGTTGATTATGCTGGACCATCATCATGGTTTCTTATGGTCATGACTATGAGTGACATTGATGTTTATTTTAATGTATTAATTTAATTAATAAATTAATTAATAATTTTTTAATAAATGCATTACTAAAGTAGTAATACATTATTATATTAATATAATGTATAAATTAAAGTATTATTTTACATGAATGTATACCATAAAGTATTAATTTATTAATGCATTAATAATGTAATGTATTAATTAAGTAAGACATTTATATAATATTAATTACTACATTGTTAAAGTATTAATATAATAATAGAGTAAAAATATTATTAATATTAATATAATAATAAAGTAAAAGGTCAATTGAGTGTAGCTTGGATGGTTGTTCAATTCTCATAATGACATGAATAAAGCTCATAATGAGTATGTTGTAATGACTTAAAGTAAAAGATTAATAATACATTGTTAAAGTAATAATACAAAAATTTATTTCATACCTTTAATACATTAAATGAATTAATAAATACATTCGTAAAGTATTAATGTGGCATATTTAATTATTAATAAATTAATAATGCTTAATCATTAAAGAATTAGTTAAACAATAAGTACATTTATAAATTATGAAAACAATTAATAAAATATTAAAATATTATTAATTTAATAGATTAATAAAGCATCCATACATCAAAAATAATATTAATAAATACATTAATAAAGAATCCATATATTAATAATAATAATAATCTATTTTTAAGTATTAATGGAATATTTATACAATAATAGAATAATGTATTAATAAGGTTATGATATATTAATAAAGTAATGATACATGAATATGTAATATGTAATAATACATAGACACGTTAATATATTATAATAATGAATTATCTCATTATTTTAATGTTTAAATATATTATAATTAATATATTTATACAATATTAATTAATACGTTAATGTATTAATCAAATATTTATACATTATTAAATAATACATTAATAAAGTATTAATACAATAATAAAGTAATACTTTAATTATATATTAGTAAAGTATAACAAAAATTCATGGTATGGTTAAGAGTGATAACCTATGCTTGACCATGAGTATGGTTAACTATGGTAAACCATGACTTCATGGTTGACCATGATTGTGAATATTGTTCACCATTAGAGTGGTTGACTATGGTTGACTCTAATCATCGTTGATATGGTAGACTATGCTTGACCATGACCATAACCATGACTATGGTTGACCACAAATGACCATGCC